>JAHLWY010000305.1:0-47168 GCA_020002185.1 Paraescarpia echinospica | reverse complement strand
TGTCACTTACACCCTACTATGCACCCACTGTCACATACACCGTCCTATGAGCCCACTGTAACATAAACCCTCATATTCACCCACTGTCACATATACCCTACTATGCACCCACTGTCACATACACCCACCTATGGGCCCACTGTCACATACACCCTACTATGCACTCACTGTCACACACACACTCCTATGCGGACACTGTCAGATACACCCTCCTATGGGCCCCCTGTCAGATACACCCTCCTATGCACCCACTATCACATACACCCTCCTAAGCACCCACTTTCACAAACACCCTCATATGCGCCCACTGTCACATACACCCTCCTATGCGCCCACTGTCACATACACCCTCCTACGCGCCCACTGTCACATACACCCTCCTATGGGCCCACTGTCACATACACCCTACTATGCACCCCCCGTCACACACACCCTCCTATGGGCCTACTGTCATATACACCCTACTATGCACCCATTGTCACATACACCCTATAATGCATCCACTGTGACATACACCCTCCTACGTGCCCACTGTGACATACACCCTCCTACGGGTCTACTTTAACATAACCCCACTATGCACCCATTGTCACATACATCCTACAATGCACCCACTGTCGCATACACCCTCCTATGGGCCCACTGTCACATACACCCTCCTATGGGCCTACTCTAACATAACCCCACTATGCACCCATTGTCACATACACCCTGCTATGCACCCACTGTCACATACACCGTCCTATGGGCCCACTGTAACATAACTCCACTATGCACCCATTGTCACATACACCCTACTATGCACCCACTGTAACATACACCGTCCTATGGGCCCACTGTCACATACACCCTATTATGCACCCACTGGCACATACACCCACCTCTGTGGACACTGTCACATACAACTTCCTATGGGTCCACTGTCAGATACACCCTCGTATGCACCCACTATCACATACAGCCACCTATGGGTCCACTGTCACATACACCCTACTATGCACCCACTGTCAAATACACCCTCCTAAGCACCCACTGTCACAACACCCTCCTATGCGCCCACTGTCATATACACCCTACTATGCACCCTCTGTCACATACACCCTCCTATGCACCCACTGCCACATACACCCTCCTATGGGCCCACTGTCACATATACCCTACTATGCACCCACTGTCACATACACCCTCCTATGCAGACACTGTCAGATACACCCTCCTGTGCACCCACTGTGACGTACACCCTCCTATGGGCCCACTGTTACATACACCCTCCTATGCGCACACTGTAACATAACCCTACTATGCACCCATTGTCACTTAAACCATACTATGCACCCACTGTCACATACACCTTCCTATGGGCCCTCTGTCACCTACACCCTACTATGCACCCACTGTCGCATACACTCTCTTATGGGTCCACTGTCACATACACCCTCCTATGGGCCCACTGTAACATAAACCTACTACGCACCCATTGTCACTTACACCCTACTATGCACCCACTGTCACATACACCGTCCTATGAGCCCACTGTCACATAAACCCTCACATGCACCCACTGTCACATATAACCTACTATGCACCCACTGTCATATACACCCTCCTATGGGCCCACTATCACATACACCCTATTATGCACCCACTGGCACATACACCCACCTCTGTGGACACTGTCACATTCAACTTCCTATGCACCCACTGTCACATACACACTCCTATGTGCCCACTGTCACATACACCCTCCTATGGGCCCACTATCACATACACCCTCTATGGGCCAACTGTCAGATACACCCTCCTATCTACCCACTGTCACATACACCCTCCTACGTGCCCACTGTCACATACAACCTACTATGCACCCACTGTCACATACACCCTCCTATGCACCCACTGTCACATACACCCTCATATGCACCCACTGTCACATACACCCTACTATGCACCCACTGTCACATACACCTATCTATGGGCCCACTGTTACATACACGCTCCTATGAGCCCATTGTAACATAACCCTACTATGCACCCATTGTCACATACACCTTCCCATGGGCCCATTGTCACATACACCCTACTATGCACCCACTGTCGCATACACCCTCCTATGGGCCCACTGTCACATACACCCTCCTATGGGCCCACTTTAACATAAACCTACTATGCACCCATTGTCACTTACACCCTACTATGCACCTACTGTCACATACACCATCCTATCAGCCCACTGTCACATAAACCCTCATATGCACCCACTGTCACATATACCCTACTATGCACCCACTGTCACATACACCCTCCTATGGGCCCACTGTCACATACACCGAACTATGCACCCACAGTCACACACACTCTCCTATGCGGACACTGTCACATACACCCTCCTATGGGCCCACTGTCAGATACACCCTCCTATGCACCCACTATCACATACTCCCACCTATGGGCCCACTGTCACATACACCCTCCTACACGCCCACTGTCACATACACCCTCCTATGCACCAACTGTCACATACACCCTACTATGCACCCACTGTCACATATACACTCCTATGGGGCTACTGTCACATACACCCTACTTTGCACCCACTGTCACATACACCCTCCTACGCACCCACTGTCACATACACCCTACTATGCAACCACTGTCACATACACCCTCATATGGGCCCACTCTCACATACACCCTACTATGCACCCACTACGAGATACACCCTCCTATGGGCCCACTGTCAGATACACCCTCCTATGCACCCACTATCACATACTCCCACCTATGGGCCCACTGTCACATACACCCTCCTACACGCCCACTGTCACATACACCCTCCTATGCACCAACTGTCACATACACCCTACTATGCACCCACTGTCACATATACCCTCCTATGGGGCTACTGTCACATACACCCTACTTTGTACCCACTGTCACATACACCCTCCTATGCACCAACTGTCACATACACCCTACTATGCACCCACTGTCACATATACCCTCCTATGGGGCTACTGTCACATACACCCTAATATGCACCCACTGTTACATACATCCACCTATGGGCCCACTGTCACATACAGCCTACTATGCACTCACTGTCACATACACCCTCCTAAGCACCCACTGTCAAAAACACCCTCATATGCGCCCACTGTCACATACACCCTCCTACGCACCCACTGTCACATACACCCTACTATGCAACTACTGTCACATACACCCTCATATGGGCCCACTGTCACATACACCCTACTATGCACCCACTATGAGATACACCCTCCTATGCGCCCACTGTCACATACACCCTCCTATGCAACCATTGTCACATACACCCTACTATGCACCCACTGTCACATACACCGTCCTATGGGCCCACTGTAACATAACCCCACTATGCACCCATTGTCACATACACCCTACTATGCACCCACTGTCACATACACCCTACTATGCAACCACTGTCACATACACCCTCATATGGGCCCACTGTCACATACACCCTACTATGCACCCACTATGAGATACACCCTCCTATGCGCCCACTGTCACATACACCCTCCTATGCAACCATTGTCACATACACCCTACTATGCATCCACTGTCACATACACCGTCCTATGGGCCCACTGTAACATAACCCCACTATGCACCCATTGTCACATACACCCTACTATGCACCCACTGTCACATACACCCTCCTACAGGCCCACTGTCAGATACACCCTACTATGCACCCACTGTCACATACACACTCCTATGGGCCCACTGACACATACACCCTCCTATGGGCCTACTATCACATACACCCTCTTATGGGCAAACTGTCACATACACCCTCCGATCTACCCACTGTCACGTACACCCTCCTATGCAGACACTGTCAGATACACCCTAATATACACCCACTGTTATATACATCCACCTATGGGCCCACTGTCACATACAGCCTACTATGCACTCACTGTCACATACACCCTCCTAAGCACCCACTGTCACAAACACCCTCATATGCGCCCACTGTCACATACACCCTCCTACGCACCCACTGTCACATACACCATACTATTCACCCACTGTCACATACACCCTCATATGGTCCCACTGTCACATACACCCTACTATGCACCCACTATGACATACACCCTCCTATGCGCCCACTGTCACATACACCCTCCTACGGGCCCACTGTCAAATACACCCTCCTACACGCCCACTGTCACATACACACTCCTACGTGCCCACTGTCACATACACCCTCCTAAGCGCCCACTGTCACATACACCCTCCTATGCACCCAATGTCAGATACACCCTACTATGTACCCACTGTCACATACACCCTCTTTTGCAGACACTGTCAAATACACCCGCCTATGCGGGCACTGTCACATACACTCTCCTACGCGCCCACTGTCAGATACACCCTCCTATCTACCCACTGTCACATACACCCTCCTACGTGCCCACTGTCACATACAACCTACTATGCACCCACTGTCACATACAACCTCCTATGCACCCACTGCAACATACACCCTCATATGCACCCACTGTCACATACACCCTACTATGCACCCACTGTCACATACACCATACTATGCACCCATTGTCACTTACACCATACTATGCACCTACTGTCACATACACCTTCCTATGGGCCCACTGTCACATACACCCTACTATGCACCCTCTGTCGCATACACCCTCCTATTGGCCCACTGTCACATACACCCTCCTATGGGCCCACTCTAACATAAACCTACTATGCACCCATTGTCACTTACACCCTGCTATGCACCCACTGTCACATACACCCTCCTATGGGCGCACTGTCACATACACCCTACTATGCACCCACTGTCACACACACCCTCCTATGTGGACACTGTCACATACACCCTCCTATGGGCCCACTGTCAGATACACCCTCCTATGCATCCACTATCACATACACCCACCTGTGGGCCCACTGTCACATACACCCTACTATGCACCCACTGTCACACACACCCTCCTATGTGGACACTGTCACATACACTCTCCTATGGGCCCACTGTCAGATACACCCTCCAATGCATCCACTATCACATACACCCACCTGTGGGCCCACTGTCACATACACCCTACTATGCACCCACTGTCACATACACCCTCCTAAGCACCCACTGTCACAAACACCCTCATATGCACCCACTGTCACATACACCCTCCTATGCGCCCACTGTCACATACACCCTACTATGCACCTGCTGTCACATACACCCTACAATGCTCCCACTGTCGCATACACCCTCCTATAGGCCCACTGTCACATACACCCTTCTATGGGCGTACTGTAACATAACGCCACTATGCATCCATTGTCACATACATCCTACTATGCACCCACTGCCACATACACCGTCCTATGGGCCCACTGTAACATAACCCCACTATGCACCCATTGTCACATACACCCTACAATGCACCCACTGTCACGTACACCCTCCTAGGTCCTATAATATTCTTAATATATATCAACGATTTGGATGATGAAATAACAAGCAAGGTGTTGAAATTTGCGGATGATACAAAAGTGTTTAGAAGGATTAAAAGTGATGGAGATAGACAGCATTTACAAGATGATCTTGACAGGTTAATCAAATGGTCTGAAAAGTGGCAAATGCTGTTCAATTTTGGGAAATGTAAATGCCTCCACACAGGACATGGGAACGAAGAAGTAGAATATACAATGGGGGGTACTGTACTAAGTACTACTGTAAAAGAAAAGGACTTAGGGTTAACCATTAGTGCTGATATGAAGGTTTCAGAGCAGTGCGGAATTGCAGTTTCAAAGTGAAATTAAATCTTTGGATTAATTAGGCGAAACATAACGTATAAGGAAAAAGAGCTAATAATACCGCTGTACAAAACAATAGTTAGGCCTCATTTAGAATATTGTATTCAAGTGTGGAGGCCATATCGCAGGAAGGACATAGATATGACAGAAAGAGTGCAGAGGAGAGCAACAAAAATGATACCAAAACTGAGGGATCTTAGTTACGAAATACGCCTAAAAAAATGCGGCTTAACAACACTAGAGACCAGGAGATTGAGAGGAGATCACGTAGAAGTGTTTAAAAATGAATGGTTATGAAAATATTGATAGAAATATTTTTTTCTCAGTTAAGAAAGATAGAAGGACTAGAGGACATGAAGTTACATTAGCAAAGGAGCAGTGTACATTAGATATAAGAAAGTTCTTATTTTCACAAAGGACTGAATGAATGGAACAGATTATCTGCTGATTGTGTGGGTGCTAGTAGCGTGAATATGTTTAAAAATAAAATCGACACATACCTCAGAAGGGCGGGATACACATAGATAAAAGGGTCGGACTCTCAATAAGCCAAAGGGCTTCCTTGTCCACCTGCCACCTAGAGTTAATTATCTGGGTGGCAATCTTGTTAAATCTTATTAAATCTTGTTACTGTCACATACACCCTCGTATGGTCCTTCTGTAACATAACCCCACTATGCACCCATTGTCACATACACCCTACAATGCACCCACTGTCGCATACGCCGTCCTATGGGCCCACTGTCACATACACCCTCCTATGGGCCTAGTGTAACATAACCCCACTATGAACCCATTGTCACATACACCCTACTATGCACCCACTGTCATATACACCGACCTATGGGCGCACTGTAACATAACTCCACTATGCACCCATTGTCACATACACCCTACTATGCACCCACTGTCACATACACCGTCCTATGGGCCCACGGTCATATAAACCCTCATATTCACCCACTGTCACATCTACCCTACAATGCACCCACTGTCATATACACCCTCCTATGGGCCAACTGTCACATACACCCTCCTATCTACCTACTGTCACATACAACCTATTATGGGCCCACTGTCACATTCACCCTCCTACACGCCCACTGTCACATACATCCTCCTATGCACCCACTGTCACATACACCCTACTATGCACCCACTGTCACATACACCCTCCTATGCAGACACTGTCAGATACACCCTAATATGCACCCACTGTTACATACATCCACCTAAGGGCCCACTGTCACATACAGCCTACTATGCACTCACTGTCACATACACCCTCCTAAGCACCCAGTGTCACATACACCCTACTATGCACCCACTGTCACATACACCCTCATATGGGCCCACTTTCACATACACCCTACTATGCACCCACTTTGAGATACACCCTCCTATGCGCCCACTGTCACATACACCCTCCTATGGGCCAACTGTCACATACACCCTCCGATCTACCCACTGTCACGTACACCCTCCAATGGGCCCACTGTCAAATACACCCTCCTACATGCCCACTGTCACATACACCCTCCTACGTGCCCACTGTCACGTACACCCTCCTAAGCGCCCACTGTCACATATACCCTCCTATGCACCCAATGTCACATACACCCTACTATGCACCCACTGTCACATACACACTCCTATAGGCCAACTGTCAGATACACCCTACTATGCACCCACTGTCACATACACCCTCGTATGCAGACACTGTCAGATACACCCGCCTATGCGGACACTGTCACATACACTCTCCTACGTGCCCACTGTCAGATACACGCTCCTATCTACCCTCTGTCACACACACCCTCCTACGTGCCAACTGTCACATACAACCTACAATACACCCACTGTCACATACACACTCCTACGCACCCACTGTCACATACACCCTACTATGCACCCACTGTCACATACACCCTCCTATGGGCCCACTGTTACATACACCCTCCTATGCGCCTACTGTAACATAACCCTACTATGCACCCATTGTCACTTAAACCATACTATGCACCCACTGTCACATACACCTTCCTATGGGTCCACTGTCACATACAACCTACTATGCACCCACTGTCGCATACACCCTCCTATGGGCCCACTGTCACATACACCCTCCTATGGGCCTAGTGTAACATAACCCCACTATGCACCCATTGTCACATACACCCTACTATGCACCCACTGTCACATACACCGTCCTATGGGCGCACTGTAACATAACTCCACTATGCACCCATTGTCACATACACCCTACTATGCACCCACTGTCACATACACCGTCCTATGGGCCCACGGTCACATAAACCTTCATATTCACCCACTGTCACATCTACCCTACAATGCACCCACTGTCATATACACCCTCCTATGGGCCAACTGTCACATACACCCTCCTATCTACCTACTGTCACATACAACCTGTTATGGGCCCACTGTCACATACATCCTCCTACACTCCCACTGTCACATACATCCTCCTATGCACCCACTGTCACATACACCCTACTATGTACCCACTGTCACATACACCCTCCTATGCAGACACTGTCAGATACACCCTAATATGCACCCACTGTTACATACATCCACCTAAGGGCCCACTGTCACATACAGCCTACTATGCACTCACTGTCACACACACCCTCCTAAGCACCCAGTGTCACATACACCCTACTATGCACCCACTGTCACATACACCCTCATATGGGCCCACTGTCACATACACCCTCCGATCTACCCACTGTCACGTACACCCTACTATGCACCCACTTTGAGATACACCCTCCTATGCGCCCACTGTCACATACACCCTCCTATGGGCCAACTGTCACATACACCCTCCGATCTACCCACTGTCACGTACACCCTCCTATGGGCCCACTGTCAAATACACCCTCCTACATGCCCACTGTCACATACACCCTCCTACGTGCCCACTGTCACGTACACCCTCCTAAGCGCCCACTGTCACATATACCCTCCTATGCACCCAATGTCACATACACCCTACTATGCACCCACTGTCACATACACACTCCTATAGGCCAACTGTCAGATACACCCTACTATGCACCCACTGTCACATACACCCTCGTATGCAGACACTGTCAGATACACCCGCCTATGCGGACACTGTCACATACACTCTCCTACGTGCCCACTGTCAGATACACCCTCCTATCTACCCACTGTCACACACACCCTCCTACGTGCCAACTGTCACATACAACCTACAATGCACCCACTGTCACATACACACTCCTATGCACCCACTGTCACATACACCCTACTATGCACCCACTGTCACATACACCCTCCTATGGGCCCACTGTTACATACACCCTCCTATGCGCCCACTGTAACATAACCCTACTATGCACCCATTGTCACTTAAACCATACTATGCACCCACTGTCACATACACCTTCCTATGGGCCCACTGTCACATACACCCTACTATGCACCCACTGTCGCATACACCCTCCTATGGGCCCACTGTCACATACACCCTCCTATGGGCCCACTGTAACATAAACCTACTATGCACCCATTGTCACTTACACCCTACTATGCACCCACTGTCACATACACCGTCCTATCAGCCCACTGTCACACAAACCCTCATATGCACCCACTGTCACATATAACCTACTATGCACCCACTGTCATATACACCCTACTATGCACCCACTGTCACATACACCCTCATATGGGCTCACTGTCACATACACCCTACTATGCACCCACTGTGAGATACACCCTCCTATGCGCCCACTGTCACATACACCCTCCTATGGGCCAACTGTCAGATACACCCTACTATGCACCCACTGTCACATACACCCTCGTATGCAGACACTGTCAGATACACCCGCCTATGCGGACACTGTCACATACACTCTCCTACGCGCCCACTGTCAGATACACCCTCCTATCTACCCACTGTCACATACACCCTCCTATGGGCCCACTGTCAAATACACCCTCCTACACACCCACTGTCACATACACACTCCTACGTGCCCAGTGTCACATACACCCTCCTAAGCGCCCACTGTCACATACACCCTCCTATACACCCAATGTCACATACACCCTACTATGCACCCACTGTCACATACACTTTCCTATAGGCCCACTGTCAGATACACCCTACTATGCACCCACTGTCACATACACCCTCGTATGCAGACACTGTGAGATACACCCGCCTATGCGGACACTGTCACATACACTCTCCTACGCGCCCACTGTCAGATACACCCTCCTATCTACCCACTGTCACATACACCCTCCTAAGGGCCAACTGTCACATACACCCTCCTAAGCACCCACTGTTACAAACAACCTCATATGGGCCCACTGTTACATACACCCTCCTATGCGCCCACTGTAACATAACCCTACTATGCACCCATTGTCACTTACACCATACTATGCACCCACTGTCACATACACCTTCCTATGGGCCCTCTGTCACATACACCCTCCTATGGGCCCACTGTCACATACACGCTCATATGGGCCCACTGTCACATACACCCTCCTATGCGCCCACTGTAACATAACCCTACTATGCACCCATTGTCACTTACACCATACTATGCACCCCTGTCACATACACCTTCCTATGGGCCCACTGTCACATACACCCTACTATGCACCCACTGTCGCATACACACTCCTATGGGCCCACTGTCACATACACCCTCCTATGGGCCCACTGTAACATAAACCTACTATGCACCCATTGACACTTACACCCTACTATGCACCCACTGTCACATACACCGTCCTATGAGCCCACTGTCACATAAACCCTCATATTCACCCACTGTCACATATACCCTACTATGCACCCACTGTCACATACACCCACCTATGGGCCCACTGTCACATACACCCTACTATGCACTCACTGTCACACACACACTCCTATGCGGACACTGTCAGATACACCCTCCTATGGGCCCACTGTCAGATACACCCTCCTATGCACCCACTATCACATACACCCACCTATGTGCCCACTGTCATATACACCCTACTATGCACCCACTGTCACATACACCCTCCTAAGCACCCACTTTCACAAACACCCTCATATGCGCCCACTGTCACATACACCCTCCTATGCGCCCACTGTCACATACACCCTCCTACGCGCCCACTGTCACATACACCCTCCTATGGGTCCACTGTCACATACACCCTACTATGCACCCCCCGTCACACACACCCTCCTATGGGCCTACTGTCATATACACCCTACTATGCACCCATTGTCACATACACCCTATAATGCATCCACTGTGACATACACCCTCCTACGTGCCCACTGTGACATACACCCTCCTACGGGTCTACTTTAACATAACCCCACTATGCACCCATTGTCACATACATCCTACAATGCACCCACTGTCGCATACACCCTCCTATGGGCCCACTGTCACATACACCCTCCTATGGGCCTACTCTAACATAACCCCACTATGCACCCATTGTCACATACACCCTGCTATGCACCCACTGTCACATACACCGTCCTATGGGCCCACTGTAACATAACTCCACTATGCACCCATTGTCACATACACCCTACTATGCACCCACTGTAACATACACCATCCTATGGGCCCACTGTCACATACACCCTATTATGCACCCACTGGCACATACACCCACCTCTGTGGACACTGTCACATACAACTTCCTATGGGTCCACTGTCAGATACACCCTCCTATGCACCCACTATCACATACAGCCACCTATGGGCCCACTGTCACATACACCCTACTATGCACCCACTGTCAAATACACCCTCCTAAGCACCCACTGTCACAACACCCTCATATGCGCCCACTGTCACATACACCCTCCTATGCGCCCACTGTCATATACACCCTACTATGCACCCTCTGTCACATACACCCTCCTATGCACCCACTGCCACATACACCCTCCTATGGGCCCACTGTCACATATACCCTACTATGCACCCACAGTCACATACACCCTCCTATGCAGACACTGTCAGATACACCCTCCTGTGCACCCACTGTGACGTACACCCTCCTATGGGCCCACTGTTACATACACCCTCCTATGCGCACACTGTAACATAACCCTACTATGCACCCATTGTCACTTAAACCATACTATGCACCCACTGTCACATACACCTTCCTATGGGCCCTCTGTCACCTACACCCTACTATGCACCCACTGTCGCATACACTCTCTTATGGGTCCACTGTCACATACACCCTCCTATGGGCCCACTGTAACATAAACCTACTACGCACCCATTGTCACTTACACCCTACTATGCACCCACTGTCACATACACCGTCCTATGAGCCCACTGTCACATAAACCCTCACATGCACCCACTGTCACATATAACCTACTATGCACCCACTGTCATATACACCCTCCTATGGGCCCACTATCACATACACCCTATTATGCACCCACTGGCACATACACCCACCTCTGTGGACACTGTCACATTCAACTTCCTATGCACCCACTGTCACATACACACTCCTATGTGCCCACTGTCACATACACCCTCCTATGGGCCCACTATCACATACACCCTCTATGGGCCAACTGTCAGATACACCCTCCTATCTACCCACTGTCACATACACCCTCCTACGTGCCCACTGTCACATACAACCTACTATGCACCCACTGTCACATACACCCTCCTATGCACCCACTGTCACATACACCCTCATATGCACCCACTGTCACATACACCCTACTATGCACCCACTGTCACATACACCTATCTATGGGCCCACTGTTACATACACGCTCCTATGCGCCCATTGTAACATAACCCTACTATGCACCCATTGTCACATACACCTTCCCATGGGCCCATTGTCACATACACCCTACTATGCACCCACTGTCGCATACACCCTCCTATGGGCCCACTGTCACATACACCCTCCTATGGGCCCACTTTAACATAAACCTACTATGCACCCATTGTCACTTACACCCTACTATGCACCTACTGTCACATACACCATCCTATCAGCCCACTGTCACATAAACCCTCATATGCACCCACTGTCACATATACCCTACTATGCACCCACTGTCACATACACCCTCCTATGGGCCCACTGTCACATACACCGAACTATGCACCCACAGTCACACACACTCTCCTATGCGGACACTGTCACATACACCCTCCTATGGGCCCACTGTCAGATACACCCTCCTATGCACCCACTATCACATACTCCCACCTATGGGCCCACTGTCACATACACCCTCCTACACGCCCACTGTCACATACACCCTCCTATGCACCAACTGTCACATACACCCTACTATGCACCCACTGTCACATATACACTCCTATGGGGCTACTGTCACATACACCCTACTTTGCACCCACTGTCACATACACCCTCCTACGCACCCACTGTCACATACACCCTACTATGCAACCACTGTCACATACACCCTCATATGGGCCCACTCTCACATACACCCTACTATGCACCCACTATGAGATACACCCTCCTATGGGCCCACTGTCACATACACCCTCCTATGCACCCACTATCACATACTCCCACCTATGGGCCCACTGTCACATACACCCTCCTACACGCCCACTGTCACATACACCCTCCTATGCACCAACTGTCACATACACCCTACTATGCACCCACTGTCACATATACCCTCCTATGGGGCTACTGTCACATACACCCTACTTTGTACCCACTGTCACATACACCCTCCTATGCACCAACTGTCACATACACCCTACTATGCACCCACTGTCACATATACCCTCCTATGGGGCTACTGTCACATACACCCTAATATGCACCCACTGTTACATACATCCACCTATGGGCCCACTGTCACATACAGCCTACTATGCACTCACTGTCACATACACCCTCCTAAGCACCCACTGTCAAAAACACCCTCATATGCGCCCACTGTCACATACACCCTCCTACGCACCCACTGTCACATACACCCTACTATGCAACCACTGTCACATACACCCTCATATGGGCCCACTGTCACATACACCCTACTATGCACCCACTATGAGATACACCCTCCTATGCGCCCACTGTCACATACACCCTCCTATGCAACCATTGTCACATACACCCTACTATGCACCCACTGTCACATACACCGTCCTATGGGCCCACTGTAACATAACCCCACTATGCACCCATTGTCACATACACCCTACTATGCACCCACTGTCACATACACCCTACTATGCAACCACTGTCAGATACACCCTACTATGCACCCACTGTCACATACACACTCCTATGGGCCCACTGACACATACACCCTCCTATGGGCCTACTATCACATACACCCTCTTATGGGCCAACTGTCACATACACCCTCCGATCTACCCACTGTCACGTACACCCTCCTATGCAGACACTGTCAGATACACCCTAATATACACCCACTGTTACATCCACCTATGGGCCCACTGTCACATACAGCCTACTATGCACTCACTGTCACATACACCCTCCTAAGCACCCACTGTCACAAACACCCTCATATGCGCCCACTGTCACATACACCCTCCTACGCACCCACTGTCACATACACCCTACTATGCACCCACTGTCACATACACCCTCATATGGGCCCACTGTCACATACACCCTACTATGCACCCACTATGACATACACACTCCTATGCGCCCACTGTCACATACACCCTCCTATGGGCCTACTGTAACATAACCCCACTATGCACCCATTGTCACATACACCCTACTATGCACCCACTGTCACATACACCATCCTATGGGCCCACTGTAACATAACCCAACTATGCACCCATTGTCACATACACCCTACAAAGCACCCACTGTCGCATACACCCTCCTATGTGCCCACTGTCACATACACTCTCCTATGGGCCTACTGTAACATAACCCCACTATGCACCCATTGTCACATACACCCTACTATGCACCCACTGTCACATACACCGTCCTATGTGCCCACTGTAGCATAACCCAACTATGCACCCATTGTCACATACACCGTACAATGCACCCACTGTCGCATACACCCTCCTATGGGCCCACTGTCACATGCACCCTCCTATGGACCTACTGTAACATAACCCCACTATGCACCCATTGACACATACACCCTACTGTGCACCCACTGTCACATACACCGTCCTATGGGCCCACGGTCACATAAACCCTCATATGCACCCACTGTCACATCTACCCTACTATGCACCCACTGTCACATACACCTTCCTATGGGCCCACTGTCACATACACCCTATTATGCACCCACTGTCACATACACCCACCTCTGTGGACACTGTCACATATATCCTCCTATGGGCCCACTGTCAGATACACCCTTCTATGCACCCACTATCACATACACCCACCTATGGGCACACTGTCACATACACCCTACTATGCACCCTCTGTCACATACACCCTACAATGCACCCACTGTCGCATACACCCTCCTATGGGCCCACTGTCACATACACCCTCCTATGGGCCTACTGTAACATAACCGCACTATGCACACATTGTCACATACACCCTACTATGCACCCACTGTCACATACACCGTCCTATGGGTCCACTGTAACATAACCCCACTATGCACCCATTGTCACATACACCCTACAATGCACACACTGTCGCATACCCCCTCCTATGGGCCCACTGTCACATACATCCTCCTATAGGCCTACTGTAACATAACCCCACAATGCACCCATTGTCACATACACCCTACAATGCACCCACTGTCGCAAACACCCTCCTATGGGCCCACTGTCACATACACCCTCCTATGGGCCCACTGTCAGATACACCCTCCTATGCTCCCACTATCATATACACCCACCTACGGGCCCAGTGTTACATACACCCTCCTATGGGCCCACTATCACATACACCCTCCTATGGGCCAACTGTCACATACACCCTCCGATCTACCCACTGTCACGTACACCCTCCTATGGGCCCACTGTCAAATACACCCTCCTACACGCCCACTGTCACATACACCCTCCTACGTGCTCAATGTCACATACACCCTCCTAAGCGCCCACTGTCACATACACCCTCCTATGCACCCAATGTCACATACACCCTACTATGCACCCACTGTCACATACACCCTCCTAAAGGCCCACTGTCAGATACACCCTACTATGCACCCACTGTCACATACACACTCCTATGGGCCCACTGACACATACACCCTCCTATGGGCCCACTATCACATACACCCTCCTATGGGCCAACTGTCACATACACCCTCCGATCTACCCACTGTCACGTACACCCTACTATGCACCCACTGTCACATACACACTCCTATGTGCCCACTGTCACATACACCCTCCTATGGGCCCACTATCACATACACCCTCCTATGGGCCAACTGTCAGATACACCCTCCTATCTACCCACTGTCACATACACCCTCCTACGTGCCCACTGTCACATACAACCTACTATGCACCCACTGTCACATACACCCTCCTGTGCACCCACTGTCACATACACCCTCATATGCACCCACTGTCACATACACCCTACTATGCACCCACTGTCACATACACCTATCTATGGGCCCACTGTTACATACACGCTCCTATGCGCCCATTGTAACATAACCCTACTATGCACCCATTGTCACATACACCTTCCCATGGGCCCATTGTCACATACACCCTACTATGCACCCACTGTCGCATACACCCTCCTATGGGCCCACTGTCACATACACCCTCCTATGGGCCCACTTTAACATAAACCTACTATGCACCCATTGTCACTTACACCCTACTATGCACCTACTGTCACATACACCATCCTATCAGCCCACTGTCACATAAACCCTCATATGCACCCACTGTCACATATACCCTACTATGCGCCCACTGTCACATACACCCTCCTATGGGCCCACTGTCACATACACCGTACTATGCACCCACTGTCACACACACTCTCCTATGCGGACACTGTCACATACACCCTCCTATGGGCCCACTGTCAGATACACCCTCCTATGCACCCACTATCACATACTCCCACCTATGGGCCCACTGTCACATACACCCTCCTACACGCCCACTGTCACATACACCCTCCTATGCACCAACTGTCACATACACCCTACTATGCACCCACTATCACATATACCCTCCTATGGGGCTACTGTCACATACACCCTACTTTGCTACCACTGTCACATACACCCTCCTACGCACCCACTGTCACATACACCCTACTATGCAACCACTGTCACATACACCCTCATATGGGCCCACTCTCACATACACCCTACTATGCACCCACTATGAGATACACCCTCCTATGGGCCCACTGTCAGATACACCCTCCTATGCACCCACTATCACATACTCCCACCTATGGGCCCACTGTCACATACACCCTCCTACACGCCCACTGTTACATACACCCTCCTATGCACCAACTGTCACATACACCCTACTATGCACCCACTGTCACATATACCCTCCTATGGGGCTACTGTCACATACACCCTACTTTGTACCCACTGTCACATACACCCTCCTATGCACCAACTGTCACATACACCCTACTATGCACCCACTGTCACATATACCCTCCTATGGGGCTACTGTCACATACACCCTAATATGCACCCACTGTTACATACATCCACCTATGGGCCCACTGTCACAAACACCCTCATATGCGCCCACTGTCACATACACCCTCCTACGCACCCACTGTCACATACACCCTACTATGCAACCACTGTCACATACACCCTCATATGGGCCCACTGTCACATACACCCTACTATGCACCCACTATGAGATACACCCTCCTATGCGCCCACTGTCACATACACCCTCCTATGCAACCATTGTCACATACACCCTACTATGCATCCACTGTCACATACACCGTCCTATGGGCCCACTGTAACATAACCCCACTATGCACCCATTGTCACATACACCCTACTATGCACCCACTGTCACATACACCCTCCTACAGGCCCACTGTCAGATACACCCTACTATGCACCCATTGTCACATACACACTCCTATGGGCCCACTGACACATACACCCTCCTATGGGCCTACTATCACATACACCCTCTTATGGGCCAACTGTCACATACACCCTCCGATCTACCCACTGTCACGTACACCCTCCTATGCAGACACTGTCAGATACACCCTAATATACACCCACTGTTACATACATCCACCTATGGGCCCACTGTCACATACAGCCTACTATGCACTCAATGTCACATACACCCTCCTAAGCACCCACTGTCACAAACACCCTCATATGCGCCCACTGTCACATACACCCTCCTACGCACCCACTGTCACATACACCCTACTATTCACCCACTGTCACATACACCCTCATATGGGCCCACTGTCACATACACCCTACTATGCACCCACTATGACATACACCCTCCTATGCGCCCACTGTCACATACACCCTCCTATGGGCCCACTGTCAAATACACCCTCCTACACACCCACTGTCACATACACACTCCTACGTGCCCACTGTCACATACACCCTCCTAAGCGCCCACTGTCACATACACCCTCCTATACACCCAATGTCACATACAACCTACTATGCACCCACTGTCACATACACTTTCCTATAGGCCCACTGTCAGATACACCCTACTATGCACCCACTGTCACATACACCCTCGTATGCAGACACTGTGAGATACACCCGCCTATGCGGACACTGTCACATACACTCTCCTACGCGCCCACTGTCAGATACACCCTCCTATCTACCCACTGTCACATACACCCTCCTACGTGCCCACTGTCACATACAACCTACTATGCACCCACTGTCACATACACCCTCCTATGCACCCACTGCAACATACACCCTCATATGCACCCACTGTCACATACACCCTACTATGCACCCACTGTCACATACACCATACTATGCACCCATTGTCACTTACACCATACTATGCACCCACAGTCACATACACCTTCCTATGGGCCCACTTTCACATACACCCTACTATGCACCCACTGTCGCATACACCCTCCTATTGGCCCACTGTCACATACACCCTCCTATGGGCCCACTCTAACATAAACCTACTATGCACCCACTGTCGCATACACCCTCCTATTGGCCCACTGTCACATACACCCTCCTATGGGCCCACTCTAACATAAACCTACTATGCACCCATTGTCACTTACACCCTACTATGCACCCACTGTCACATACACCCTCCTATGGGTGCACTGTCACATACACCCTACTATGCACCCACTGTCACACACACCCTCCTATGTGGACACTGTCACATACACCCTCCTATGGGCCCACTGTCAGATACACCCTCCTATGCATCCACTATCACATACACCCACCTGTGGGCCCACTGTCACATACACCCTACTATGCACCCACTGTCACATACACCCTCCTAAGCACCCACTGTCACAAACACCCTCATATGCACCCACTGTCACATACACCCTCCTATGCGCCCACTGTCACATACACCCTACTATGCACCCGCTGTCACATACACCCTACAATGCTCCAACTGTCGCATACACCCTCCTATAGGCCCACTGTCACATACACCCTTCTATGGGCCTACTGTAACATAACCCCACTATGCACCCATTGTCACATACATCCTACTATGCACCCACTGCCACATACACCGTCCTATGGGCCCACTGTAACATAACCCCACTATGCACCCATTGTCACATACACCCTACAATGCACCCACTGTCACATACACCCTCCTAGGTCCTATATTATTCTTAATATATATCAACGATTTGGATAATGAAATAACAAGCAAAGTGTTGAAATTTGCGGATGATACAAAAGTGTTTAGAAGGATTAAAAGTGATGGAGATAGACAGCATTTACAAGATGATCTTGACAGGTTGATCAAATGGTCTGAAAAGTGGCAAATGCTGTTCAATTTTGGGAAATGTAAATGCCTCCACACAGGACATGGGAACGAAGAGGTAGAATATACAATGGGGGGTACTGTACTAAGTACTACTGTAAAAGAAAAGGACTTAGGGTTAACCATTAGTGCTGATATGAAGGTTTCAGAGCAGTGCGGAATTGCAGCTTCAAAGGGAAATCAAATCCTTGGATTAATTAGGCGAAACATAACGTATAAGGAAAAAGAGCTAATAATACCGCTGTACAAAACAATAGTTAGGCCTCATTTAGAATATTGTATTCAAGCGTGGAGGCCATATCGCAGGAAGGACATAGATATGCTAGAAAGAGTGCAGAGGAGAGCAACTAAAATGATACCAAAACTGAGGGATCTTAGTTACGAAATACGCCTAAAAAAATGCGGTTTAACAACACTAGAGACCAGGAGATTGAGAGGAGATCAGATAGAAGTGTTTAAAATATTGAAGGGTTATGAAAATATTGATAGAAATATTTTTTTTCTCAGTTAAGAAAGATAGAAGGACTAGAGGACATGAACTTACATTGGCAAAGGAGCAGAGTAGATTGGATATAAGAAAGTTTTCATTTTCACAAAGGACTGTAAATGAATGGAACAGATTACCTGCTGATTGTGTGGGTGCTAGTAGCGTGAATATGTTTAAAAATAAAATCGACACATACCTCAGACGGGCGGGATACACATAGATAAAAGGGTCGGACTCTCGATAAGCCAAAGGGCTTCCTTGTCCACCTGCCACCTAGAGTTAATTCTCTGGGTGGCAATCTTGTTAAATCTTGTTACTGTCACATACACCCTCGTATGGTCCTTCTGTAACATAACCCCACTATGAACCCATTGTCACATACACCCTACAATGCACCCACTGTCGCATACGCCGTCCTATGGGCCCACTGTCACATACACCCTCCTATGGGCCTAGTGTAACATAACCCCACTATGCACCCATTGTCACATACACCCTACTATGCACCCACTGTCACATACACCGACCTATGGGCGCACTGTAACATAACTCCACTATGCACCCATTGTCACATACACCCTACTATGCACCCACTGTCACATACACCGTCCTATGGGCCCACGGTCATATAAACCCTCATATTCACCCACTGTCACATCTACCCTACAATGCACCCACTGTCATATACACCCTCCTATGGGCCAACTGTCACATACACCCTCCTATCTACCTACTGTCACATACAACCTATTATGGGCCCACTGTCACATACACCCTCCTACACGCCCACTGTCACATACATCCTCCTATGCACCCACTGTCACATACACCCTACTATGCACCCACTGTCACATACACCCTCCTATGCAGACACTGTCAGATACACCCTAATATGCACCCACTGTTACATACATCCACCTAAGGGCCCACTGTCACATACAGCCTACTATGCACTCACTGTCACATACACCCTCCTATGCACCAAGTGTCACATACACCCTACTATGCACCCACTGTCACATACACCCTCATATGGGCCTACTATCACATACACCCTCTTATGGGCCAACTGTCACATACACCCTCCGATCTACCCACTGTCACGTACACCCTCCTATGCAGACACTGTCAGATACACCCTAATATACACCCACTGTTACATACATCCACCTATGGGCCCTCTGTCACATACAGCCTACTATGCACTCACTGTCACATACACCCTCCTAAGCACCCACTGTCACAAACACCCTCATATGCGCCCACTGTCACATACACCCTCCTACGCACCCACTGTCACATACACCCTACTATTCACCCACTGTCACATACACCCTCATATGGGCCCACTGTTACATACACCCTACTATGCACCCACTATGACATACACCCTCCTATGCGCCCACTGTCACATACACCCTCCTATGGGCCCACTGTCAAATACACCCTCCTACACGCCCACTGTCACATACACACTCCTACGTGCCCACTGTCACATACACCCTCCTAAGCGCCCACTGTCACATACACCCTCCTATGCACCCAATGTCACATACACCCTACTACGCACCCACTGTCACATACACCCTCCTATAGGCCCACTGTCAGATACACCCTCCTATCTACCCAATGTCACATACACCCTCCTACGTGCCCACTGTCACATACAACCTACTATGCACCCACTGTCACATACAACCTCCTATGCACCCACTGCAACATACACCCTCATATGCACCCACTGTCACATACACCCTACTATGCACCCACTGTCACATACACCATACTATGCACCCATTGTCACTTACACCATACTATGCACCCACTGTCACATACACCTTCCTATGGGCCCACTTTCACATACACCCTACTATGCACCCACTGTCGCATACACCCTCCTATTGGCCCACTGTCACATACACCCTCCTATGGGCCCACTATAACATAAACCTACTATGCACCCATTGTCACTTACACCCTACTATGCACCCACTGTCACATACACCCTCCTATGGGCGCACTGTCACATACACCCTACTATGCACCCACTGTCACACACACCCTCCTATGTGGACACTGTCACATACACTCTCCTATGGGCCCACTGTCAGATACACCCTCCTATGCATCCACTATCACATACACCCACCTGTGGGCCCACTGTCACATACACCCTACTATGCACCCACTGTCACATACACCCTCCTAAGCACCCACTGTCACAAACACCCTCATATGCACCCACTGTCACATACACCCTCCTATGCGCCCACTGTCACATACACCCTACTATGCACCCGCTGTCACATACACCCTACAATGCTCCATCTGTCGCATACACCCTCCTATAGGCCCACTGTCACATACACCCTTGTATGGGCCTACTGTAACATAACCCCTCTATGCACCCATTGTCACATACATCCTACTATGCACCCACTGCCACATACACCGTCCTATGGGCCCACTGTAACATAACCCCACTATGCACCCATTGTCACATACACCCTACAATGCACCCACTGTCACATACACCCTCCTAGGTCCTATATTATTCTTAATATATATCAACGATTTGGATGATGAAATAACAAGCAAGGTGTTGAAATTTGCGGATGATACAAAAGTGTTTAGAAGGATTAAAAGTGATGGAGATAGACAGCATTTACAAGATGATCTTGACAGGTTGATCAAATGGTCTGAAAAGTGGCAAATGCTGTTCAATTTTGGGAAATGTAAATGCCTCCACACAGGACATGGGAACGAAGAAGAAGAATATACAATGGGGGATACTGTACTAAGTACTACTGTAAAAGAAAAAGACTTAGGGTTAACCATTAGTGCTGATATGAAGGTTTCAGAGCAGTGCGGAATTGCAGCTTCAAAGGGAAATCAAATCCTTGGATTAATTAGGCGAAACATAACGTATAAGGAAAAAGAGCCAATAATACCGCTGTACAAAACAATAGTTAGGCCTCATTTAGAATATTGTATTCAAGCGTGGAGGCCATATCGCAGGAAGGACATAGATATGCTAGAAAGAGTGCAGAGGAGAGCAACTAAAATGATACCAAAACTGAGGGATCTTAGTTACGAAATACGCCTAAAAAATGCGGTTTAACAACACTAGAGACCAGGAGATTGAGAGGAGATCAGATAGAAGTGTTTAAAATATTGAAGGGTTATGAAAATATTGATAGAAATATTTTTTCTCAGTTAAGAAAGATAGAAGGACTAGAGGACATGAACTTACATTGGCAAAGGAGCAGAGTAGATTGGATATAAGAAAGTTTTCATTTTCACAAAGGACTGTAAATGAATGGAACAGATTACCTGCTGATTGTGTGGGTGCTAGTAGCGTGAATATGTTTAAAAATAAAATCGACACATACCTCAGACGGGCGGGATACACATAGATAAAAGGGTCGGACTCTCGATAAGCCAAAGGGCTTCCTTGTCCACCTGCCACCTAGAGTTAATTCTCTGGGTGGCAATCTTGTTAAATCTTGTTAAATCTTGTTATTGTCACATACACCCTCGTATGGTCCTTCTGTAACATAACCCCACTATGAACCCATTGTCACATACACCCTACAATGCACCCACTGTCGCATACGCCGTCCTATGGGCCCACTGTCACATACACCCTCCTATGGGCCTAGTGTAACATAACCCCACTATGCACCCATTGTCACATACACCCTACTATGCACCCACTGTCACATACACCAACCTATGGGCGCACTGTAACATAACTCCACTATGCACCCATTGTCACATACACCCTACTATGCACCCACTGTCACATACACCGTCCTATGGGCACACGGTCATATAAACCCTCATATTCACCCACTGTCACATCTACCCTACAATGCACCCACTGTCATATACACCCTCCTATGGGCCAACTGTCACATACACCCTCCTATCTACCTACTGTCACATACAACCTATTATGGGCCCACTGTCACATACACCCTCCTACACGCCCACTGTCACATACATCCTCCTATGCACCCACTGTCACATACACCCTACTATGCACCCACTGTCACATACACCCTCCTATGCAGACACTGTCAGATACACCCTAATATGCACCCACTGTTACATACATCCACCTAAGGGCCCACTGTCACATACAGCCTACTATGCACTCACTGTCACATACACCCTCCTATGCACCCAGTGTCACATACACCCTACTATGCACCCACTGTCACATACACCCTCATATGGGCCCACTGTCACATACACCCTACTATGCACCCACTTTGACATACACCCTCCTATGCGCCCACTGTCACATACACCCTCCTATGGGCCAACTGTCACATACACCCTCCGATCTACCCACTGTCACGTACACCCTCCAATGGGCCCACTGTCAAATACACCCTCCTACATGCCCACTGTCACATACACCCTCCTACGTGCCCACTGTCACGTACACCCTCCTAAGCGCCCACTGTCACATATACCCTCCTATGCACCCAATGTCACATACACCCTACTATGCACCCACTGTCACATACACACTCCTATAGGCCAACTGTCAGATACACCCTGCTATGCACCCACTGTCACATACACCCTCGTATGCAGACACTGTCAGATACACCCGCCTATGCGGACACTGTCACATACACTCTCCTACGTGCCCACTGTCAGATACACCCTCCTTTCTACCCTCTGTCACACACACCCTCCTACGTGCCAACTGTCACATATAACCTACAATACACCCACTGTCACATACACACTCCTACGCACCCACTGTCACATACACCCTACTATGCACCCACTGTCACATAAACCCTCCTATGGGCCCACTGTTACATACACCCTCCTATGGCCCACTATCACATACACCCTCCTACGTGCCAACTGTCACATACACCCTCCGATCTACCCACTGTCACGTACACCCTACTATGCACCCACTGTCACATACACACTCCTATGTGCCCACTGTCACATACACCCTCCTATGGGCCCACTATCACATACACCCTCCTATGGGCCAACTGTCAGATACACCCTCCTATCTACCCACTCTCACATACACCCTCCTACGTGCCCACTGTCACATACAACCTACTATGCACCCACTGTCACATACACCTTCCTATGCACCCACTGTCACATACACCCTCATATGCACCCACTGTCACATACACCCTACTATGCACCCACTGTCACATACACCTATCTATGGGCCCACTGTTACATACACGCTCCTATGCGCCCATTGTAACATAACCCTACTATGCACCCATTGTCACATACACCTTCTCATGGGCCCATTGTGACATACACCCTACTATGCACCCACTGTCGCATACACCCTCCTATGGGCCCACTGTCACATACACCCTCCTATGGGCCCACTGTAACATAAACCTACTATGCACCCATTGTCACTTACACCCTACTATGCACCTACTGTCACATACACCATCCTATCAGCCCACTGTCACATAAACCCTCATATGCACCCATTGTCACATATACCCTACTATGCACCCACTGTCACATACACCCTCCTATGGGCCCACTGTCACATACACCGTACTATGCACCCACTGTCACACACACTCTCCTATGCGGACACTGTCACATACAACCTCCTATGGGCCCACTGTCAGATACACCCTCCTATGCACCCACTATCACATACTCCCACCTATGGGCCCACTGTCACATACACCCTCCTACACGCCCACTGTCACATACACCCTCCTATGCACCACCTGTCACATACATCCTACTATGCACCCACTGTCACATATACCCTCCTATGGGGCTACTGTCACATACACCCTACTTTGCACCCACTGTCACATACACCCTCCTATGCACCCAATGTCACATACACCCTACTATGCACCCACTGTCACATACACCCTCCTATAGGCCAACGGTCAGATACACCCTACTATGCACCCACTGTCACATACACCCTCGTATGCAGACACTGTCAGATACACCCTTCTATGCGGACACTGTCACATACACTCTCCTACGTGCCCACTGTCAGATGCACCCTCCTATCTACCCACTGTCACATACACCCTCCTACGTGCCAACTGTCACATACAACCTACAATGCACCCACTCTCACATACACACTCCTATGCACTCACTGTCACATACACCCTACTATGCACCCACTGTCACATACACCCTCCTATGGGCCCACTGTTAAATACACCCTCCTATGCTCCCACTGTAACATAACCCTACTATGCACCCATTGTCACTTAAACCATACTATTCACCCACTGTCACATACACCTTCCTATGGGCCCACTGTCACATACACCCTCCTATGCACCCATTGTCACATACACCCTACTGTGCACCCACTGTCACATACACCGTCGTATGGGCCCACGGTCACTTAAACCCTCATATGCACCCACTGTCACATCTACCCTACTATGCACCCACTGTCACATACACCCTCCTATGAGCCCACTGTCACATACACCCTATTATGCACCCACTGTCACATACACCCACCTCTGCGGACACTGTCACATACACCCTACTATGCACCCACTGTCACATACACCCTACAATGCATCCACTGTCGCATACACCCTCCTATGGGCCCACTGTCACATACACCCTCCTATGGGCCTACTGTAACATAACCCCACTATGCACCCATTGTCACATACACCCTACTGTGCACCCAATGTCAAATACACCGTCCTATGGGCCCACGGTCACATAAACCCTCATATGCACCCACTGTCACATCTACCCTACTATGCACCCACTGTCTCATACACCCTTCTATGGGCCCACTGTCACATACACCCTATTATGCACCCACTGTCACATACACCCACCTCTGCGGACACTGTCACATACACCCTCCTATGGGCCCACTGTCAGATACACCCTTCTATGCACCCACTATCACATACACTCACCTATGGGCCCACTGTCACATACATCCTACTATGCACCCACTGTCACATACACCCTACAATGCACCCACTGTCGCATACACCCTCCTATGGGCCCACTGTCACATACACCCTCCTATGGGCATACTGTAACATAACCCCACTATGCACCCATTGTCACATACACCCTACTATGCACCCACTGTCACATACACTGTCCTATGGGCCCACTGTAACATAACCCCACTATGCACCCATTGTCACATACACCCTACAATGCACACACTGTCGCATACACCCTCCTATGGGCACACTGTCACATACACCCTCCTATGGGCCTACTGTAACATAACCCCACTATGCACCCATTGTCACATACACCCTACAATGCACCCACTGTCGCATACACCTTCCTATGGCCCCACTGTCACATACTCACTCCTATGGGCCTACTGTCAGATACACCCTACTATGCACCCACTGTCACATACACTCTCGTATGCAGACACTGTCACATACACTTTCCTATGGGCCCACTGTCACATACACCGTACTATGCACCCATTGTCACATACAACCTCCTATGTGGACACTGTCACATACACCCTCCTATGCACCCACTGTCAGATACACCCTCCTATGCACCCACTGTCACATACACCCACATATGGGCCCACTGTCACATACTCCCTACTATGCACCCACTGTCACATACACCCTCCTAAGCACCCACTGTCACAAACACACTCATATGCGCCCACTGTCACATACACCCTCCTATGCGCCCACTGTCACATACACCCTACTATGCACCCACTGGCACATACACCCTCCTATGCACCCACTGTCACATACACCCTCATATGCACCCACTGTCACATACACCCTATTATGCACCCACTGTCACATACACCCTCCTATGCGCCCACTGTCACATAAACCATACTATGCAGTGTTTCCCCTGGGTGAAATGATGGGCGAGGTGGTAGGGGTGGGGTACGTAAGCGCCGCTGGCGTGAAGCGTTGTTAGGGGGGTCTAGGGGTATGGTTGCCCGGATATTTTTTTAAACTAGCTTTAAAATGGTGCGTTCTGAGGTATGTTTTAACCTTTACTCTTGAATATACTGGGGAAGATATGAAATAACAAGACACTACTTATAAATGGAGTAATCATGATTGATAAAAGTCAGTAATCATGATTGCTAAGACAAAACCGCATAGAATATTAGTTGAATAGACTTGTGAGCATTTGCGTCGAACCCGGACCTACTTTGTCATTGATTTTGCCGCTTGAGTTTTGCTTATCTTTGATACCTCAGTGAGATACACTGTAGTTCCATCATTCAACATTATCCTAGGCATATTTACCTTTAAGAATATTGCGTCTTACGTCCATTTGAGGCGTAAATAGCGCCCCGGTTTGTATCAACATACGCTGCAATATATATCTTTTTTTACGCGCGCTGTGCGGTAACGCACGGCCGCAGCGGCACAGACTAGTGCAAACCGGGTCGGTATTTGAACTTCAACAGGGTCCGGATTCGATACAAATGCCGACTAGTGAATAGGATTAGGATGCACGGTTTTTATTTGGGCTTCGAAAGAGTCCGGATTCGACACAAGTGACGTAGTGCCATCAGCCTGCACGGTTTTCACTCCCACCACCGTCATAAACCAAAACGCAAGTTACCGTTTGGGCGCCATTTTACATGAATGTCTAGATTTCTAGCATGTCGAAACTCCGCAAGGTGTCACCATTGGAGACACCGGGGATCCCGCAGGAATATTCAGTGATTGGACAACTCACAAGTGATATCTTTCACGTTTTCCAATGACGGCTAAACGATGTTGCTACAAATCTGCGATTTTGCAGGAATAAAAGTGACTTTGTGGTGTCATTACTCGCCGTTCGCCGACGTTGAGTATACCGTGAAAGAACGAAAAAAAAGCCTCGCTTGTTTTATACCAGGGGAAACACTGCTATGCAACCACTGTCACATACACTCTCCTATGGGCCCACTGTCACATACACACACCTATGGGCTCACTGTCACATACACCCTCCTATGGGCCCACTATCACATACACCCTCCTATGAGCCCATTGTCACATACACCCTACTACATGCCCATTGTCACATACACCCTCTTATGCACCGCCCACTGTCACATATACCCTCCTATGGGCCCACTGTCACATACACCCTACTATGCACCCACTGTCATATAAACCCACCTATGCGCCCACTGTCACATACACCCTACTATGCACCCACTGTCACATATACCCTCATATGGGCCCACTGTCACATACACCCTACTATGCACCCACTGTCACATAAACCCTCCTATGCGCCCACTGTCACATACACCCTACTATGCACCCACTGTCACATATACCCTCCTATGGGCCCACTGTCACATACACCCTACTATGCACCCACTGTCACATAAACCCTCCTATGCGCCCACTGTCACATACACCCTCCTACGCGCCCTTTGTCACATACACCCTCCTATGCACCCACTGTCACATACACCCTCCTATGGACCCACTGTCACATACACCCTACTATGCTCTGTGTAACAGTCGATCATGTCAGCCTTGAGCCCCACAGTGTGAACAATGAGAGAATACATTGCAGTAATTTTGGCAAATGTTCTCGTCATGGCACTTACCCGGCATGCATGGTAGAATTAAAACAAAAAATAGGTGAGAACTTACTTTTTTTGGGAATAAACGTAGAGTGAACTTTTCCAAATTATCACCGTAGACACTGGTGACTGGGGTGCGTTTGCAGTCATGTATATATGAGTTAGGTCATATTCACTCATATGAGGCAGGCAGGCAGGCAGGCAGGCAGGCAGGCAGGCAGGCAGGCAGGCAGGCAGGCAGGCAGGCAGGCAGGCAGGCAGGCAGGCAGGCAGGCAGGCAGGCAGGCTGTGTCCTGTCGTGTGTGTTGGATAGGATGGTGTAGGTCTTCTCTCGTTGTGCTCGCACAGACAGTCAGTTTTGCAGTTCAAGTAGACGCTGCAGAAATTGTGAATGTCATATTGTTAGAATGCTGTATGTGCACTGCCCCCCTCCGTCTTCATTTCCTATACTTTACTCTCACAGCAATAATTTGGGACTGTCTTGTGATGATCTTAATTGTGAGGTGGCTGTATTAGTGAGGTAACCATAAAGCAAAGTTTGACTATATAATAAGACTGGAAGAGAGGAGTGTAGATCTCACCTATCTCCACCGGGAATGACAGCAGATTTGAGTGAACCTTCCAAGCTGCAAATGAAAACTCATTGCTCTCTTACAGTGGCTTAATAATACACCCCACAGCTGTGAATCAAAACTCATTGCACTCTTACAGTGGCTAGATAATACACCCCACAGCTGTGAATCAAAACTCATTGCACTCTTACAGTGGCTAGATAATACACCCCACAGCTGTGAATCAAAACTCACTGCACTCTTACAGTGGCTAGATAATACACCCCATAGCTGTGAATCAAAACTCATTGCACTCTTACAGTGGCTAGATAATACACCCCACAGCTGTGAATCAAAACTCATTGCACTCTTACAGTGGCTAGATAATACACCCCACAACTGTGAATCATACAACTGGTAATGTATTCTATAGAATCAGACATCAACCTACTAAGCTGTAATATTTAACAAGATTTAACAAGACTGCCACCCAGAGAAATAACTCTAGATGGGAGGTGGACAAGGAAGCCCTTTGGCTTATCGAGAGCCCAACCCTTTTATCTATGTGTAACCAGCCCTCCTGAGGTATGTGTCGATTTTGTTTTTAAACATATTCACGCTACTAGCACCCACACTATCAGCAGATAATCTGTTCCATTAATTTACAGTCCTTTGTAAAATTGAGAACTTTCTTATATCTAATCTAAACTGCTCCTTTGCTAATGTAACTTGATGGCCTCTAGTCCTTCTATCTTCCTTAACTGAGAACAAAATATTTCTATCAATATTCTCATAACCATTAAGTATGTTAAACACTTCTATCTGATCTCCTCTCAATATCCTGGTCTCTAGTGTTGTTAAACGACATTCTTTTAGGCGAATTTCATAACTAAGATCCCTCAGTTTTGGTATCATTTTAGTCGCTTTCCTCTGTACTCTTTCTAGCATATCTATGTCCTTCTTGTGATATGGCCTCCACGCTTGTATACAATATTCGAAATGAGGCCTCACTATTGTTTTGTACAGCGTTATTATTAGTTCTTTTTCCTTATTTGCTATATTTCGCCTAATTAATCCAAGGATTTGATTTCCCTTTGAAGCTGCAATTCCACACTGCTCTGAAACCTTCATATCAGCACTAATGGTTAACCCTAAGTCCTTTTCTTTTACAGCAGTACTTAGTACAGTACCCCCCATTGCAGCATAATCTACCTCTTCGTTCCCATGTCCTGTGTGGAGGCATTTACATTTCCCAAAATTGAACAGCATTTGCCACTTTTCAGACCATTTGATCAACTTGTCAAGATCATCGTGTAAATGTTGTCTATCTCCATCACTTTTAATCCTTCAAAACACTTTTGTATCATCTGCAAATGTCAACACCTTGCTGAATACTCTTTCAGGAACAACATTCAGTATGTCAATATCTTGTTTGATGTTGATTTTATAGGCTTTTCTCTATTAAAAACTGGAGAAAATTGATGTGTCGTATGGACATGGCTAATAAATCTACAAACAAATTATGCTGAGATCGTTGATATTATAATTGCCCCAAATTATGAAAAAAACTGTTGGAAAATTATTTCCAATCTGAACTGGCCAATCATACCCCCTCTTTCTTTGAGGTAATTAACATAATTTATGCGAGTCGCATATAAATTATAATTTTTTAAGTTTTCTGAAAATACAGATACAAATTTTTGGTACAGAAAAACACATTAAGCTGTCAATTTTTATGGTAAAGTTTGTTCACAGTGAAAAAAAATTGAATTGACTCCTTCGCAACAGAATATCACAAGACAAAAAAGTTTCCATCCAACATGAAAACCCTGTCCATCCGACACTAAAACTTTCCATCCAATACAAAAACCTACAGGGATCAGATGAGCATGGAGAAGCATTGAGAAACTTCATTGTTAAGCATTATATCCATAGTTTTTAAGCAAAGCCAAACCGGAGTTTGTTGAAGATAGACCACATGTACATGTAGGCCAATGTACCCTGATACAGACATTTAGATGACATTTCAATGTTCAATGATTTCACATGTTCCAGAGTCACATTCAGAACAGTTATTATGATATAAAAATCAAATACTGATGGGTTACTGGGTATCTATGACTTCTAAGGCTAACATGGGTTTCTTTGTCGGATGGACATTTCATCAAATGATGGATGTAACAGTTTATCATTCCAAAAAGGAAAGATAAACACCAAAGGAAGCTTTTCTACAACATTTTTCTAGGAAACGTGGATTATGGGGGTGAAAATGCTGTTTTATATTTCAATATCTGATGATTCCAAGCGACACCAAAACCATTTCCATCTGAAATCAAAACAAATCACACCCCAGAGGAAAAGGGGTTAATCTGAAAAATATTAATTTATATATAGCATAGCCCACCCCTACCACCTCGCCCATCATCTTACCCAGGGAGAACACTGGTATAGTGCGTTAACGCGAAAAACTGTTTCAAATTTATATCACAACAAACATCATTTATACATGTATACTCTCGGAAACTGTCTTCTGTGTGTGAGTGTGTATGTGTATAATCTGTCATACCCATTGACTGGAAGCTGCCAGACTTCTTCTTGCGGTTGTGTTCCATAATAAGAGTCCAAGCTAACTTCTCTGATACTTTTCATCTTCATCAAATCCCTCAACATCACCAGTCGGACACATCTGTCATGTAACAAAGTAGCACATACATTACATTGGCATAGGAACTTGGCATTGGCATGCCGCTGTCGGTTCGGTCAGACATGAAAACGGGGTGCATTTTTTGCTGTGACATAAATTTTGGCTTTGACTCTCATTCAATCACTCAACACTATCAGACATGACATTCGAAGGTGGGAGGCAGGGGGTTGTTGTTACAATATTTTCACAATAACATATCATTTTTGCCTACCATCTCGTGAACTTTTCCATGCTATCAGACATAACAATGGAAGATGGGGAGAAGAGGGGTATTCTTGTTGACAATTTTAATGGATTACGTTCTAAATGTTGCTACATTTATTACAAAACCACTCAATACCCAGGTATTTGGGGAAGTCAGACCCCCTTTCTCAACCCTTATCCCCCAACTACCCCGGTTCCAATGCTGATGCATTAGATACATGTCTACTACACAATATTGGTGAAAGACGAGCTCATGCTTCGTCTCCATCCAAAAATGCATGCTACATAATGGGCTTATGGCAATTCGGACTACTAAAACTGCCCGTATAGCTTATCACATATGTCATGCATCTAGAGACACATCTACATTAATAGGTGTTCAACAACTATTAATTGGCAGGGTCCTTTTTCGGACATTAATGCCAAGAGATGGGAGTTTTAGAGAATGAGATCCCAGATCTCATGAAATCCGGCCTCATAACCCACCAACGGTCCTAGGTGGGCTACACACAATTGTAAGAAGGCATGTCAGCATCTATATAGCATTCAAACGAGGAAAACAGTTCATTATTTTTTTCAGCTACACATCTTTGGCCGGTCACCTAAAGAACTTGTATGTTACTGTCAGGGCTTAGACTTGGCATTATGCATCATAATACCACTACAATCGTTTTGGTCCCATTCGCCCATTGTAGACAATACACAACATTTGGTTGTGAATAGCCAAGATGGGCGATAACCTTGACTACCGCATATCAAATATTAAGGCCAATGACATACGACTAACGGTCCTAATGATAGGTGTTTCCAACGTTCCGTTTCCCTGCGAGTGACTTTTTACTTCCCCTGGCACAAACACCAGATAGAAAAACCAACGGCTTATACTTCTATGTGGTTGATCGGCATATTTGTGCGTGTCAACAACTGTGCTGCGCCAGATGTGAAGGTGTGAAAAAAGTATAAAGTGCGAGTAAACTTAAAGTATGAACGATGTGTAAATAAAAGCAGAGACCATGGCTTAGAACCATGAAACAAACCATTCACCTGAAGGCCTGGATGGTTGTGGCTACCAACACATTCCCAGGGAGGGCATTCCACCAGAACTTATGGCAGAAGACAGACTTTAATATGCCTGGGATGATGTTGAATGATGGAATTTACGCTCAGCCTCCGAAGTATCAAAGCTAGGCAAAACTCCACTGATAACGGCGAAATCGAGGTGGATCCGGATTCTATACAAGTGCTCATATAGCCCAATAGTCATTACAGGTTCATACACATAATTCAAGATACTGAATCCTAGATGTAATGCCTCTTCGTTGTCGCTATGCGCGCCATCTTCCGGGACCCCACAGACCCTCCATTCCGCTGTCACGACACGATCATCTTCTGACGTGGGTTCTGTCGAACTTCGAAGTCGTCGTTTTCTTCTTTACGTTCCGTTTTGATTGCGCCTTACCGCGTTTTTTTGGAAACTTCTTTGTCATTTTTAACTTCAAATAAATACGTATGCTGGGTGTAAATAATGATTTAACTAGTCTTGGTGAACTTCGCTAGTCCCACAAGTGTTCACTAGTAATAGTAGGGGTGATCGAGATCACTGTTAGATTTCCCATTGGCGACCATGTTAACGTTTTGTCAGATTATAATAAAACTGTACCTGACAAAAATATCAAATTCATTCACAGTCACTGATATCATGTCATTGATATACTGATGAAATTTCGTCAAAATCAAATACCTCCGACTCTTTTAAAACGCATTCATACACGGTGCGATATTGACCAAAATAACCACATTTTTCTGCACCCACGTGTGAAATGTAGAAAAAATGGCAAAATATCACTCCGCCAACTACACTCTCCCAGATATGCGTCATTTCACTTCCAATACATTCTATGACAGAACCTTTTGATATGCCTGGTTTAGTGCACTCAGTTCACACACGCACACGCACACGCACACGCACACGCACACACACAATATATATATATATATATATATATACACATACCTATATATATATGTTCGCGTTTCAAAATACGGAGGTATGTAGGATTCGCTTATGCCTTTTCAACGATCTGCCCCGTCAGTCATCGCCATTCGACACGGCTGAGGGCACGACGAATCTCAACATCCACATCGATTACAGTGTAACTAAAATAATCCTAAACATAACTGATTTCAACCACAACTGCTTACAATAATAATCATAATCTTCAGAAAAATAGTATGAAAATATACTCGCCATTTCAGCTTCTGACGTGTACAGTTCTCACTTTGCGATGCAGTAGACAGTTTACAATTCGTAACAGTCGTTACTGGTTCTTGCCTGTATCACAGAATATGCAGGAATAGTTGGCAGATTTTGTTTGGGTAAGTAGTGTAGGGGTCTATTCACTCTCTTTCAGTGATCAGCATACAACTGTCTATGCACCTTTAGTTTGGATCTTTCTCTGCCGTTTCTGTCGTTTCGCAGTCTGTAAGTCGCCGGTATACCACGCTGCATCTTGCCGTAATCGGACATGCTTTTCTTGCTTAGGCGCGAGCGAATCAACTAAGCTGACCAGCATATGATCGTATTGATCAACCAGTTCTTCTACGTTCAGCAAGTCAAGACCATACGATCGGAACAGTGGAATGTCTTGTCGAAAGGATACTGCATCAATGGTGCGTAACTTGCTATATTTGATTTTCATCAAACCAATGCGATATTGAACAATGTCTATGTTGAAACTCACCGCAAAGTGGTAAGAAATGGTAACATTTCGAACAAGGTGTTCGTCCGTGCTGAGGGTCATGAGTACAACCAACGTGTGTCCTTTCCTATGGGTTGGCCCGCGAACATGCAACACCATTCCTGGGACATTCACAGAATTGATCAGTCGCCGTGCATCAATATTTGTAGCGTTTTTAATATGAAAGTTCAAATCACTCATGATCATCAGAGGTTCAGGTTTTATGGCATGCTGGTCGAAGAAACGGTCTCATTCTTTAAAAAAACCAGTTGTTGACAAGCCATTTTTCACTGATGGCGGCGAGCAGTAAATGACAAAGATTCTCATGGATGACGTAGGTGTTATGAATAATTGTTTATTCCCCTCGTCTGATTATCACACTAACTATATAACCTATTCCCGTCATCTGATTGGGTCCAACGCATACGCTATGACTAACATCAACCATAACTAACACAGACTATAGCTAATTATAATAATGGCATTAATACAGTGACGGGGGAACTAAATTCATATTGGGGGGGGGCTACCGGAGCTTCAGTACCACTGCAACAGATAAAGCGGAGCGACCGGCAACAGAGCGTCACCGGAAGACTAAAATTTCTCCAACGGTTACCGGTGAAATGGCGCATAGAGTACAATATATTGATCCTGGTGTTTAATGTCATACACAAGCAGAAACCCGCTTATCTTGCGTCACTAATCCCCTTTACGTGCCACGCCGGTCACTTCGATCTGAGGACCGCGCGCTTCTGACTGTGCCGCAATATAATCTGGTGCGATATGGCCGGCGATCTTTTTCTCGAGCCGGACCATTTCTGTGGAACGCGTTGCCGGAAAAACTGCGGCTGATCACATCAATGAACGTTTTCAAAGCACGCCTCAAAACGCACTATCCTAAACTTGCTTTTAATGTGTAATATGTTGTTTTAAGGGTATATATCTTCCTATTCACTGCACAATCTATTTTAATTAGGTTTACAACTTTATTCTCTTAGTCTCACTTTTAATAAATATGTAGTCTTTTCTTTCTTATATATTATATATATATATATAATTGATAGCCATAATGTATATTTTAATGACGCTATTTTAAAACAAGTATCAGTCTAAATTTATGTTTACACCAATAAGTCTTTGTATGTATATTGTTTTATTTTAGCGACTCTGTGCACACTACTGAACAGAGTCGTACTCTGGAGACTAGTGTATAAATAAAGTTTATTATTATTATTATTAAGATGCGAGTGACATGTTTACAAAAAAGTCTCATCATTCGAATTTTCAACTCTTCAGTGACGGTTGGAAGTATCTCCATCAGCTTGTCTCGTCTGATGTATCAAATGCTCGGCTCATGTCTATGCGAAGAATCTCGACTGCGAAGCGATATTTCTGTGCCTTGGCACACAACCACCGATACCTGAGCACTACGTCAACCGTACTTCGACTATGGAACCCACAATGCTCGTTCTGCTGGAAAGAGTCAACATTGTAGAGATTGGAACATTACAAATAATTGTGTATAACAACAGACTGTGTCCCCTCCCCCGCCAATAGAAGGGTTTGTTTACAGACACTAGCAACAGACGAGCTATTCACGAAGAATCGATAACACACCTGTACAAACGATTCACGTGTCGTGCGCACACGTAACGCCATTTCGTATCGAAGAGAACCAACCTCGTCGTTCTTCCCGGTTTTAGTTAGTGGATTATACGTGGATTTCCCGCCGTCGAGCACTACTTAATGGTACATAACACGTTTCATACAGTTAAATATTTGAACAAATGCAGGGCTGCTACGCAACTGTTCCGCAGTCAAAAAGAAAATCGTACAGAAACCATATCCTAAGGATACGGACGGTTGTCTACGAATGTCACAAACGTATTGGGTAAGTCACTGTTGCGAATTACTTTATGTTGTATATCCGAGGTCGTGACATGATGTCAATACCTGTGCGTGCATGCGCGTGCCTGTGTGTGCCTGTGCGTGCCTGTGCGTGCCTGTGCGTGCCTGTGCGTGCCTGTGCGTGCCTGTCCGTGGCTGTGCGTCCCTGTGCGTGCTTGTGCGTGCCAGCGCGCACCAGCGCGTGCAAGCACGTGCTTGCGGGTGCTGGCGCGTACCTGCGCGTGTGTGTGTACCTGCGCGTGTCTGTGCGTGCCTGTGACCAACTTGCAGCAAACCAAAATCGTACCGAACACATCGATCGGAAAATAAATTTCATTTTAACTCCCGATGATATAAACTGTCACAGAGAGAAATTGGATGCTGTACTTGTTTAAACTTGAATAACAAAGAATAATATATTGTGAACACGGACAGTCATCCATATACACAATCACGTGGTTTATCCCGGTTCAGTTTATTTATAAAACATAACTCAAACTAATTCTATGCGATGCGTCACGGGCAATTAGTGCCCCTGGTGGATGGTGAACAGTACCATTGCCACAAAATGTGTTTGAGTTGACACAAACCCTTTGGCATTTACTGTTGACAATGCTAATAGAATGTGTTTCAGATTGGTGTGTACATTTGGTTGTTTTCAAGTTTGTTCTATTAAAGGGAATAAAAACACCTATTGCTTGAATTCATGTTATATTATATCCTGCTATCTATTTCCACGTCCACCAAGCCAAAAAAATCCAAAAAATTCAATGAATTATAAATTCCACATTTTATGCTGTGCATCCGGACATTTTCGAATATGCATATTTTTGGCGCGCTTTTCGGGATGCCGAGATGTGACGTCACTTATGACTCAAACTCGCATCAGGCCGACCCTTTCCATGCATTCAGAGCATGTTTATAAGTATAGGTTTTGGGTCGAAACGAGCGTCAGAATTAGTTATTGTGCAATTTTCTGACGTAATACAAACACTAGTCATCATAGAGGAACAAGCAGTTATCTTACGGTTCCACATGAATCGAATTTTATTCAAAACAACGAATGCGAATGGGCCTACAAGTCGACTAGGTTTCGACTAGCTTGGGCTCATTTTCAGAATAATTGACGTATTTTGTTACCAATAAAAATGTAGGTTTTGAGAACGATATGAATAATTCAGTTTTTTAACAACAACAAAATCCATTATCGGACACATCCGATAGTTTGTTCATTTGACAATTGAAAGGAAATTTTCATTACATGGAAATCTGTATCATTGTTTCACATATCTCACTTCATGACCAACGGTTCTGGCATTAGGTAATGAAACGCCCATGTTATAAAGTATACCATATGTGTCGTCTCTTACGAAACAAACAGGCAAAGTAGGGTGAACGAGATTGTCCAATTTTAGAAACCGAAATAGGTTTAGAAGGATTCGAACTCCGTTCGACAGACTGGCACGACCACTCGCGCATCTGTCTGCTGTACCCCTCCGCCTATCAGAAATCACACCTATTAATAGTAGGTTTAAACTTGAACAATTAATGTATTATTGTTTATTGTTAGTTATACATGTACTTTATTCTAGTAATTTATAATTTGATCTTTTAATTTATTCTTAATTCTAGTTCTTATGTACCATGATAGATAGCCACAGGGTCTTTTTCAAAAAGAATGTCCTTTTAGGGGGTAAGCAGGTCAGTGTTATAAAGCATTACAAACGGGCGGGGGTCTCAAATTTTTTTTTATCGTAACATATTATAAGGATGGAGCCAACCAATGTTACACGCACGGACGTACACATGTCACATGGGATTATATTTAACGTAACTAAAATACAGACACTCCTGATTAGCATGTGAATGTTGACATTATATTCAGGAAATATATGGCTTTTCCGCGATTGAAATTGTCAAGCGCCAAAAAATCTCGCATAGCTCTACGCCAACGAGCGCTCAGTTTTGATGCGTTGTTTCAGTTACCGCTTAACATTCTAAGCATAGCGTAAATGCGTTCTACAATCCTGATATGGTCGCTTGCCAACACGGAGTTATCCAATTTAGTTTCTATTACGCAACAAACCCTGCCGAGCGGGCGCTTCTGTCAATGCACCTGGAAATTTGTAAACGCGTGACAGTTGTATGTTGACCGACCAGTGTTAAATAACCGCCAGTCCTAATGTGGAAGGAGCGCAGTTGCCACATTTGTGCAAAGCAAAATCGTTCTTCAGATGAAGCAGTTCCAGTTAAACTGGGATTCGTGCGTATTATAACATCGTCAGATAGTCGGACAAAACAGACGTCTAGCAGGGTTTGCATTTCGCGGATGGTTGGCGCAGAACCACGCAGTGTGGAAGGTTGGTTAGTAGATGTCGTGCTATTTAGATCAACACGCGCGAGATTAAGAACAAAGCAGACACATAGTTATTCAGACGCACAGACAGACAGTCAGACAGAAGCACATATACATGCAGACAGCCAGACAGATTTATGCACACGTATTATATTGTGATGTCTATTGAACATCTTGTCAGTCTCAATACAGATATGCATACGCGTTTTCGATTAACTAAATTATTATGCAATTATCAAAGTATTAGAAATAAATGTTATTGTATTGTTACTTACCACACAATTATATGTAATAGTTGAAATATTTATTAACGAAACGTACCACGGGTAAACTGGTCATAGCCAACCGTGGCTACAGACGTAATCATTTATAATTAGAAACTTTTGTTCTCATTTCAACACTCCCCGTTTCCAATTCACCGTCATTACTGTACTACTGTACTGTACTGTACTGTACTTGTACTGTACTGTACTGTACTGTACTGTACTGTACTTGAACCGTTGTTGCGATACGTATTGCACGGGGCCACTGGATCGTTGCAGCATTTAAAGCACTTGATCAAGCATATAATGTGTACATGAAAACCTATTATCTATAGTATTTATTGTCATGTTATTGTGTATTCATGCACGTTTGTGTTACACACATGGTAACAATTTCTTCACACTGTTGATCTCACAAACAATCAATCGGCGCCGACATTGTGTGCATCTTGTGATTCACCTATTCTAATAACATAACTATCCATAAATCTGCATATATAAGAATACATGTAATAGTAATACTATTTCCATGTTATTGCGATTATATACACGTATGTGTTGCACGGATGATAACAATGTCTTAACATTGTTGATCTAAAACAAACAATCGATCAATCGGCGCTGACACTCTGTCCGCCATCTTGGAGTTGCTTACTTCCGTTATAGAGCATAGATCAGAATACATATAATAGATTAGTAATATTATTTACGCTGCGTATACATAAGTTGACTTCATCATATCATGTAACATAAGATATGACCAAAATTTTAGTACCATTCTAACGAATCAATAACTTCACTAGGTGTAGATATGCAAGATTAATTAAAGTTGAAGTTCACACCACAAATCCGCCGATTTGTGTCTGGCAGGGTTTAAAAGCAGGTAAATGTTATATTTTAATTGCAGCTTGACGTGCTCAATATATAGGGTTATACCAAACCGGTTATGGGAAAACCGGACGGCCTGGGATCCGGTATTTCTCTCCCCTGCAGGGTACTTCCACACGGTGTGGGTCAGCTGTGAGAGATAAGGCTGTGACACTACTCTCCAGGGTAGTGTTGTAAGAAGCTCCCGAAGCGAGATCCCGAGCCGATCATTGGTACAGTTAACTCTGTATCATAGGCAGTACGACTCCAGTGTCTTCCACTTCCTGATTCTCTCTTTTGTCCTGCAAACATAAAATTAAATGTTACTGGTTAATTCAAGACCTGAAACGTAACTGAATAACATGGAATTAATGTACCACACAGTGTTTCTCTACGTTTTGTTTTTCGAGGAATGGTGCCAAGCCCCGAAAGCTGCCAGGATATAAAGCAGGTAAATTGTCTATACTGGTTGTGACTTGATGTCCGCCAACATTACTAGGATTATATATTACGTGGTATGGATGACCACACCGGTTTGGAACGCCGGGGCTTAGGGGCCGATATAATTGTCCTTTGAGGTGTCACTACCATCCCGTAGTTGGTCAGCTGTGAGGGATCAGGCTGTGACAAATCTTCGAAAGACTTCGATGCGTGTCCCGAGCTGATACTTAGTACAGTTAGTTCTGTACTATAAGCAGTATGGCACCAGTGTCTCCAATTTCCTGATCTCTATTTTGTCTTGCTGCAATTAATATGTTAGTACACAACAATACTTTAATATCTCTGAAAGCTGGATTAATATAATTAATTGATGTGATAGTTGTGGACTTGTTACACATAATATAAATTTAAATAAATTATAACTAATCTTGTGGCTACTTTGTACCTATATTCCTATGTAGATTAAAATTAATGTTTTGATTTATCATCTCATAATTATGCAAGTATTTCGCTGACATATTGTGGTCAGATATGATGCGAAAACATAGTTATAGCATTCAAATTCTACAGTGTCTAGTTAAAATCACACAAAACAAAAGTATTAGCATAATGCTTGTGTAAGTATATTCGTTGACGTATACGCTGTCCATTTTTAAGGTGTCATTTGACATATGGAAAACAGAACAATTAAATGTAATGTTCCATATTGATAAATACTACAACATATGCCAGTGTAACATGTAACGGCATTACATACTTGGCTGTTATTACTAGGATACATGTGCACGTCTTTTTATGTCCCATTTTCTGAACAAAACAGACACACTACGTGAGTTTTGGACAACCATTTTGACTGAGAGTGATTTCACGGAAGAATTGTTCAAACAACAGTTGGCAGCCTAGTCCATAGAAAAGTGGATTGATATCTTTGTTCGCATTGTGTCTATGTATTGTATTATACGTTTTTGTCAGATGATATACGTTTATTAGTAACAATAGAAATTACACGTTTGATTGATTGCTAGGTGTTACAGTCTGTATTAGAAAATAAATGGGCCAAGCCACGGAAAATGTTCCCATTCCAAATTTTAGTTAACAAATTAAAATGTGTTCTAATACCAGTACTGATAACAACAACATAAAACATAAAGTAGTATTCTTAAAATCATAGTAATTTGTTGATACGAGTGTATCTACACAATATATATGCATATCGTGGGTTGTATGTTACAAAAGAACAATTTGAGAAAAAAGCCCATCATCATTAACACAGTAGATATGATGTCCGTCACTCACTTTCAATAAAAACGGTTGCCACAACCGTTTTTGTTGAAAGTGAGTGATCATAATGAAAGCTCACAAGCAGATGAATTCATCATGAACTAAGAGATAAACGTTCATTAGTTAGTTCGTAATTAAACGATAATATATTATGTCTGACATGAGGTGAACGTCCGTCACAATATCAGTCGGCGTTAAAACATCTATGAATACCTACAATTGTGATGCACATGTGCGTCTTTGTAGACGAAAATTGTAGACACTGTGCAATTTATGTATATTTTTTATAATAATGTACATCTACCAAACATTAACAATAAAATCATACTTACTACAAGGATTACAAAAACCCTTTGTTTCACAATTCATGTATCTACGCACCATTGAGCTGAACTGATCATGTCGGTATGTTATGCTAAAACACTCGTGCAATGATAATGTTCACTCACTAAATATGAAGGCGTAAGTAAATATGCACATGAAAGTGATCACAACAGCTTTCGTGACGGACATCACGGCTAATTGTGCACGTGGCAGAAATAATGCAATGCTTGCATGTACAGTACAACTAAACACAGACACATCGAATCAATATTAAACCACATTGCATGTGGGACACTTGAGATACACAAATCCATAGAGGTAGTAAAGTCAATTTTTATTTTAATATCGCTAAACTGAGGGAAATCTGAACATGATGTCCGTCACGAAATTTGCATTAAATCAGGGACAGGATGTTTAAACATCCACAAATATATGCCATTTAAAGATAACCAATTATAATATTGAAAATATATATGTGTTTCTTAAGTTACAGTTAGCCTGAAATTAGAAGTATATAGTAATATGTCTTAAAATAAAGACCATGAGACAACAGGAAGGTGGTGAATTTGAAATGGGAACATTTCCATGGCCTGACCCAAATAGTTTGTGTCAGTTGTTTGTGTAACCATTTTGTTGGGTTGTGCAGTTTATGGCAAAGATGTCCCAGTGTCGTGTGTGGCAGGTTCAAATCTTGCCTGTGTTATGTATCCAAACACAACAGGTTGTGCAAATACACTGATTCCATTCAATAACTTCAGCCGCATTTTATAACATCACCGAATTGCATGGATATTTTATTTTCACCTGTACTGGAAACTATAGACGAAATTAGCATGACATTTTAAATAATTATATTAAAAAAAAATCATTCCTATGCCTCTTGCATAACCCAGTTACCAAGAGATAGTGATATACATACGTATTTACGATATGCTGTTCTATTCTACACGGTCTTTCAACAACCTGTGAAAGCCTGTATTGTATTGAGTAGTGAACCACGCTCATCCACAGGGCGCCACAGTGAATTAATTATATAGGAACCAGTGGGTCCAATGATACAGTGTATACACTGCCTACACTGTCTGCTCGTCGTCTCTCACACGCCTGACTGGGAAGCAACTCTGGCCGCTGGGAGCAGGATCCAGTGGGTTACAAATATCAATCATCTGCACTGTGTGCGGTCTTTTACTTCCCCTAGCACAGACACCAGATGGAAGGGACCAACGGCTTTTAGTGTCTCTACCAAAAGACACAGGCAATGTAATAGTAATACATAAGACAACATTTTAAATTAATGTATCGTGGACACACTTCGTTGGTACATATTCGTTAAGCGATGAGTCTAGCAAATGTCAAGTCACTGAGACACTACGAGTCGCCTCCTTCTGTCTGAGCCCCTAGCCTAGCCAGATCACAGATCTGTACACTTAATGTACCCTACATAAGTGCATATTTTATTTGTTCATCTTACAGCACCTTATCAGTTGTAGACGAGGGCGAACACTTCTGCCAGCGTTGGGTGGATGCAAGGGAAGATCGGCTCTCACTTTGAACACATCAGACGTAACGTTTGCTCTACACATGTAGTTTTCCTAGCGTCGTACAGTGACAGCATCTTCTGGCTGTTTGTAATAGTGGTGCGGATCCTTGAAGGCGGCCTCGGTAAACTTCACCACGGAACTAATTGAACCGCAAGGTACTCCGTAAACTATTTATGGTAGTCACAATAACAGTAGCATATTTCGGAGAACTGGACAGATATCACCTTTTCGCTCATATATGCATGTAGATGGTACGACCATAGCCCTACTATTCCGCTGTTAAACACCTTGATCAAAACCACGTTCCCAGGTTTCATCAACACAATGCGACATCAACTTAATACTAAGGGTGATGTTTATAATTATTATATCATTGAAACCGTCTTTTTAACAAATGAAGGAAGTTCTCTCCTAACCTGTCGTTGAGATCCAGTTGTTCTACTCGCAGAGCGGCACCTCAAGGTCGAGGCGATGGTAGACGAAACGTCGCGAGACGGCGCTAGTATATGACCACGTATGTCGGTTGCCGTTGGTGAAGACGATACACAGCGATAAATTGGTACCGGCGATCTACGATATACACACGCCCGCTTGTAACAATTAACAAGATTGAACAAGATTGCCATCCAGACAATTAACTCTAGATGGCAGGTGGACAAGCAAGCCTTTTGGTTTATCGAGAGTCCAATACTTTTTATTTACGTGTATACCCCCTTTAAGGTATGTGTCGATTTAATTTTTCAACATATTCACGCTACTAGCACCAACACAATCAGGAGATAATCTGTTCCATTCATTTACATTCCTTTGTGAGAATGAGAACTTTCTTATATCTAATCTAAACTGCTCCTATGCCAGTGTAACTTAATGTCCTCTGGTCCTTCTATGTTTCTTAACTGAAAAAAAACATGTTTCTATCAATATTTTCATAACCATTCAATATTTTAAACACTTCTATCTGATCTCTTCTCAATCTCCTGGTCTCTAGTGTTGTTAAACCACATTTCTAGGCGTATTTCGTAACTGAGATCCCTCGGTTTTGGTATCATTTTAGTTGCTCTCCTTTCTACTCTTTCTGGCATATCTATGTCCTTCCTGCGATATGGCCTCCACGCTTGAATACAATATTCTAAATGAGGCCTAACTATTGCTTTGTACAGCGGTAATTGCTACTCTAACAATAGCTGTAACAACACAAATGTGTACATGCTGTACTAATAGTATTCGTTGTAGTAATGTTAATGCTAATAATATACCTGCCAGTTAAACGTCCTGGAATTTCGGGGAGTCTCCTTGATTTTAGGTGTATTTCCCGGTCTCCCGGAATACAGGCAAATATCCCGAGCTTTCACTTAATATCTCCAACTGCATCACCTTCTGTCTTCGAGACAGCGAACCGGTGAATTTGCGACGAAAAGTCTCCAACACCCCTCGTCTTCCAGTGTCAGTATCCGAGGCAGCTGGACAGGGGAGAGAAGCGTGCTAAACTGCTAATGAATCTCACGGAATAAAAAACAAAGTTGGTAGGTATGTAATAATGCTATATATAATAATAATACCAAAAAATAATATAAAATACTTTACTTGTAAGGAAAGCATTACTTTGACCTTCTGCAATCATCATTTTTCATAATTGCTACTGTCAACATTTGCCTTATCATTTCCGTAAGTGTTACTACATGACAGTCGATCCGAGCGAAACCCCAGTGGGTCGTTTCAATAACATTAGCCTGATTTTGTTCTTTTAAATTGACTTCGCGTCTTCACGGTGGTCTTGTCTACTGAAAACTGTCAATTGTCAACACCAGAACGCGGCGGTTATTTTTGTCGGTGTGTCACAAACAAACAGTGCCCTCGGCACTTGACATTTTGAAATACCTCCTTAAAATTAACAACGCGTTTTGTTCATTGTTTTATTTTCCTTATGAGCCCATTGTCTTAGTGAAAAATGGTATCGCTACTGCCGCCCATGGAGCAAAATATGAATAATGTCATCGGTGATGTCTCTTCTGTGGTTATTGTTGTAACGTCCGCTTCTGTCATCACCGCCCCTCT
>JAHLWY010000304.1:0-47392 GCA_020002185.1 Paraescarpia echinospica | reverse complement strand
CTGGCTAATGTCCAGGTAATTGAAGTCTATCCTTCCATCACTTTGAAAACAATTGGAACATCATTTAAAATATTTTTTTCGGAGTTCCCAAAACACCATGCCAAAATTACAAACTATTCCAACTTATTTTGTCTGGGTTATCATGGTCTTAGCAATATTATACATTCTGGAATAAATTTATTTTCAACGAGTTCTCTCTGTACACCTGTACCTTTGTCTGTATGTCTGTCTGTGTGTCTGTTCGCCCTTCTGTATGTCTTTCTCGACGATGATTGATAAAATCAAACGCATCAATGTCATATTCAGCTTTTCTATCTATTGAAATAACCTTGTTCTGAGCAAAGGTTTCACGGGTGACATCGCTGCGACTTTGCGTGTTTGCGTAAGCTTGCTTGGAAATTTCCCACTACAAACGCGGAGTCTGTGATTCTGTTGTTACCTCTGGTCAGTCATTGAGCCGTCAAAGAAGGTGCAATTCCCAGTTGCCAGCCTGCTCAGCTTTGAGACACTTTCACCTATTTCCACCGTGTACAGTTGTTGCACCTAGAATATTGTTCTTCGTACTGGTCATTTATCTGTTCTCATTCATTTTTCTTTGGATTCTTCAGCTTTGATGAACACATAATATCCTTGATTCTAGTTGTTTAGCTTGAATCACAACGACACCTATCTTGGGATCAACACTTGCTTTCGCCCATTAAACAAGCACTTCTGTCTCTTTATGTGGAATAGGCAGATTGACAACACGAATAGTGGTCAGTAGTATATCGCGTGGTCCAGCGTGCATGGTGGCGCACTTTGGCGCGGCGCAGAGAGGAATCCCATGTTAAAAGATAGGAAAAGTAGTTCCGGTTCCTCCTTCCTCCCGCGCCGCGGCGCGAGAATGTTTATGCAAATGAGATAGCCTCATTTGCATAAATTCGTTTTTCCATGTTAAAAGATACGGGAATTTCCCTATGTTAAAAGATAGGAGCTAAATCCCATGTTAAAAGATAGGGAAATTTTTCCATGTTAACAGATATGTTCTTTTGAGACAAAATATACTTAACAGTATTTGAACCTGTCACATACGAGACCGGTTGGCCCGTAGGCCGAGGCTCCGCCAAGCGATTGAGCTCTTGTATGTACACATAGGACTATGTTATACCAGAACATAAAGCCTTGTTTTTTCGAACAGAGCGACCATCTTCGAATTAGACCCTTGGTATAATTTAAGTACGGTAGTGCTTAAATTCGTGTCTTTTATGTGGTGAAAAAAATATATATGTGGTGAAAATAAAATATATATAAATAAGTCATAGATGTTATGAAATAGATCAGTCATGTCATGAAATAAGTCATTGCACATACTGACAGACCCCATACATTGATAAAACTTGGTTAGACTTCCTGTTTGGCTACGAAAAAAGTGTATTTTTGATAAATTATGTTTTTAAACAAAATTCATCTGCTCTGACATAAGTGCATTTGAGTAGTCAGATTTCTAGGTGTGATTGTAGTAGGTGTTGACTGTAAAATGGTCGATTTATAGATGATTTTAATAAGTGGAAGGATATTTGGCAGCAATTTGCCTGTTTGACTCTTTCGCGGAGTAATGAAATCCGGCATTACCCAATCTTCTTGTCAATTTCCACCCCAGATGGTGCCATATATATTATTAATTTAATAGTTGTGCACCAGATGGCAGTAATTCATAATACAAATGGCGGCAATAAATCATTTGGATGTTGGGTTCAGATAACTTTTGATTAGTGTTGCATCCTATTCTAACATATGCTATACATCTCTCTTACGGTAATTCTATCTTACATTACAGGTGGTAGCACACAACTGGACTGGAGACGAGGTATGAGTGAGGTTGGCATTTGCCATTGACATTGGTTGACAATGTTGACATTCATTTTTGGCTATTTTAATATTATCCACATACCTTTCCCTCCCCGCCTCCCTCCCTACTCGGCAGTTCCCTCCCTCCCTCATTCCCCTCCCCATTCCCTATCTCCTTCCTCTCTCTCTCTCTCTCTCCCTCCCTCCCTCCTCTCTCTCTTCTCTCCCCCTCTCTCTATCTATCTCTCTCCCTCCTCTCTTCCTCTCTCTCCATCCCTCCTCTCTCTTCTCTCCCCTTCTCTCCCTTCTCTCCCTTCTCTCTCCCCCTTCTCCCTCTCCTTCTTTCTCTCTCTCCCCTCCTTCTCTCCCCTTCTCTCTCTTTCTCTCTCTCTCCCCCTTCTCTCTCTGTCACTCAGTTACTCACTCTCGAACTAAAATGGGCTGAATGGTGCCCATACCAGGAATGGAATACAGGCACAGGAGCTTAGATGGAGGGTCGATGTTTGCGTGGTAAGGAAGATATTGCAACAAGCGAAGGCATCGCAAAAGTCGTATCCGTTATAAATGTGTTGTGTGCATAGTGTTTATTTTTATGGTTAAATATCAACGAACCTGTCCGATGCCCAATCATTCTTACGTCGAGTGTCGATCAACGAACGAAAAATGTAAGTTCGTGTGTTGCGTGGTATTTAGTCACCAGGATTGTTGTTCCAATGGCTTTGTACCCTGAACCCCTATGAACATCCAGGCACCCCCACCACACCCGGGCACACCCAAGCCCTACTAAAAACGTACTACAGTTTATTATGGTAAACCATCGACGAGGCTATATTTGGTGGAGATAGATCGTTGAAATTGGTGGTGTATCAAAGTTCATAAGCAAGTGGAATTACTGATTGATAAGTATTATTCTTGCCTTAATATCATTCATAAAGTAGCAGTAAACATATATTGAGTAGCAGTTGTGCTTAAAGTTAGTTAGATAAAGTATTTTAGGACACTTTAGTCTAGTGAGTGATAATAGGGTACGTTAGCTTACGGCTACGATAAGTTTGTAAACAAGATTTAACAAACCTCGTTATGTGGTAGAATATATAGGTGATAAAGTAACAACCATAAACTACCTACATAAGATAATATCTGTGTAAGTCAGTACCTGCTAGACATTTTAATAAGGTAGCTTTGTTGTTAAAATTAAGCATTTGCGATAATCGGGCGAACTAAGTTTATGTAGCTAGTGTCTCTCTTATTCGCTAGGGCGCTGTATAACCTAAATAAATAAGGCAGTCTAGTGTACGCAATCTTACGTAAAGTGTAACATTTGTGCACAGAAAACAGTCTTCTTAAAGACTACATAGACAGTGAATAGTGTAAACACAGTTGACAAAACTATTTTAAATAGCTAATTAGATTATTATTATTAAATAAATTCTGATGTGGCGCCTTGCAAGCGGCAAGTCAAGGCAAAGAGACACTTGGTGTGCGACGACTGCCACAGTTGGGTAGATTTTGCCTTATCCGGCTGTACGAAGTCATGGACAGAAACCAAGGAAGAGGGATTCACCTTTCAGTGCGTGGGGTGTTGGAAGGTGAAATGTCGAGAAAGAGGTAGCTAGGTTGGTAGATATTGTGAAGGGGATGGAGATGAGAATCAGCAAGGAGACAGATGGAATGGAGAGAGACGACAGGGATAAAGTTGGGAATACTGTGAAACTGAAGGAGCAGAGTAGTGGCAACAAGACCGAGGAAAGGAGACTGAGAGGAGGGAAGGTGATCGGAGGGGAAGAAAGTGGAGGATCGACGGCAGGAAATGTGACAGGTGTGAAGGTGGCAGGAGAGAAAGTGACCGTAGAGAAAGAGGTAGGAGGGAAAAAGAGACGGGAAAGGAGAGAAGGAAATGCAATGGGAGGAAAGATGACGGGAAGAAAGGAAGTGAGAGTACATGTGACAGAAGAGAAGTCGGGAGGGACGATGACAGGAAGAAAGGTGACAAGAGAAACAGCGTCAGGAAAGAATGGAACGGACGAGATTGTGACGGGAGAGCAGAAGACAGGGGAACAAGATTACAACCAGACAGATACAAACCGTAGAAAGAGCTACACTGAGGCAGTGATTGAGGGGGCAATGAGGAAAGAGAGGGTGTTTATGGGCGATTCAATTATGAAAAAGACAGATAAGACTCTAAGCGAGGGGGAGGACGTCGTTGTTTGTCTACCGGGGGCTAGGATAGAACATGTAACTGAAAGGGTAGAGAAGGTACTGGGGCATGGCAAGGGAGAGTCTATACTAGTACATGTAGGGACAAATAACGCAGAGAGGGAGGGAACAACTGGGATAGTTCAGAAGTACAGACAGTTAGTGAAGAAGTTAAAGAAGACAAGAGTAGAACAGATTATCCTCTCAGGAATTTTGCCAGTAATGGGAGGAAGGGGGCCGACATATAGAAACTGCAAGAGGATGGCGATCAACGCACTAGTTGAGCAGATGTGTAAAGAAGAGGGGGTGGGATTCGTAGATTTATGGGGATACTTTGTTGGGAGGGAAGATATGTACATGAGAGATGGCCTACATCTGAGTGGAAAGGGGCCAGCAGTTTTCTCAGAGAACTTGCTGCAATCTGTTGACAGTGGGACAGGCTGCATCTATTTAAACTAGATTCGCAGGGGGGATTCACAGAGAAGCCTGAAACTGGAGGCATAGATAAAGACAGCAGAAATAAATCGGCAAAGAACAGCCTAAAAAACTATTCTGAATCAGGATATAAATGCATTTGTTTAAATGCAAGGAGCATAGTAAACAAAAGAAGTGAACTAAACATTATGGTAGAAGATATTGACCCTCACATAATAGGTATAACCGAATCGTGGGCCACCACTGATATATCAGATGCCGAATTGGGACTAACAGGATATGTAATGTTTAGGAAAGATAGAATAGGAAGAAAGGGAGGTGGAGTTATTTTATATATTAAAGAATCTATCCAGGCTTATGAAATAAAATTAGAAAGAGAAGCAGATTGCGAAGAAGCTGTTTGGTGTAACATAGTTACAGGAAACTCAACGTTAACAGTTGGGTTAGTTTATCGAAGTCCAAACATAAGCATAGAAGAGAATGAAAAAATACAAAACGCTATAAGGGAAGTAAGCAAACGGAACTGTATTATTATGGGGGACTTTAACCATGGGCATATACAATGGAAATCTCTACAGAGTATGGGGAGTGAGGACCACAAGTTTTAGTTTTAGTACAAGATAGTTTCCTTTCTCAACATGTGCTAGAACCAACCAGGGGAGAGAATGTGTTAGACTTAGTTTTATTCTCACAGAAAGGTAGTTAGTAATGTCAAGATATACGAAGCCACTGGGGAGTAGTGATCACAACCAGATACATTTTACCATCAAAGTAAAATCAAGAAAGGAATGTAAAAGCAGTATAGGAGAAATTTCCCAAAAGGAAGGTATAAGGTTGTGAGGGAAATGTTGCTTAAAGATAGGCTGGAATAATACACTGAAGAATAAGACAGCAACATAATGCTGGAATATCTTAAATAATGAAATAGAGTGCATAGTAGATAAATTTGTTCCCTTCAAAAAACAAGGGAAACGGACCAGAAAGAAATACTTATCGAAAGAAGCCATTAGAAAAATTAAGTATAAACAAATGATGTGGAAGTCATGTAGACGTACTGGAAATGACGAAGACTACAACATTTATAAAGAAGCACTAAACCAAGCTACAGCTGAAATTAGAAATTCAAAGCTATGAACATAAATTAGCTTGTAATATAAAACATGACAGTAAGAGTTTTTATGCGTATATTCAGGAAACAAACAAGAAGTTCAGGAGGATCAGGAGTCGGTCCTCTAAAGAAGATAGTGCTGGAAATACAATATCAAGAGGAGTTAATGGCAGAAGACGAATGAGTATTTTAGTTCAGTGTTTTACAGGGAGAAAGTATTAGTTCACTGCACCAGTACCAGAGGGAAGCTAAGTTCAAGGGGCAGATTCAGACTATTTAGGACAGTTAGTTGTAACCCCGGAAATGGTAGCTAAGAAAATAAGGGCTATGAATGATAATAAATCACCTGGAGTGGATGGGATTCCGCCCAAACTACTATTGGAAATTGTAGAACAAATTAGCATACCGCTTGCAACAGTTTTCAATTTGTCATTAGAAGAGGAGTGGTTCCTTTAGAATGGAAAGAGGCAAACATTATACCGTTATTTAAAATAGGTTCGAGAAACAAGTCAGAGAACTATAGACCAGTGAGTTTAACATCAGTGATTTGCAAATTATTAGAAAGACTAATTAAAGATCACATGGTGAATTTTCTTGTTAAACATAACTTGATACACCCATCTCAACATGGGTTTTTAAAAGCGAGGTCATGCTTAACAAATATGTTATGTTTTTTGGAAGACATCATTAGGTGGGTAGATGAGGGATCACCAGTAGATATCATCTATTTAGATTTTCAAAAAGCTTTCGACAAAGTACCACATCAAAGATTACTCCTTAAGCTAAAGGCCCATGGCATAGGAAATGGTATAATAAACTGGATAGAAAAATGGCTGAATGACAGAAGACAACGTGTAGTAGTTGATGGGGAGGCTTCAAACTGGAAATCGGTATTGAGTGGGGTACCACAGGGATCAGTACTAGGACCTATATTATTCTTAATATATATCAACGATTTGGACGATGATATAACAAACAAGGTGTTAAAAATTTGCGGATGATACAAAAGTGTTTAGAAGGATTAAAAGTGATGGAGACAGACAGCATTTACAAGATGATCTTGATAGGTTGATCAAATGGTCTGAAAAGTGGCAAATGCTGTTCAATTTTGGGAAATGTAAATGCCTCCACACAGGTCATGGAAATGAAGAGGTAAAATATAAAATGGGGGGTACTGTTCTAAGTACTACTGTAAAAGAAAAGGACTTGGGGTTAACCATTAGTGCTGATATGAAGGTTTCAGAGCAGTGCGGAATTGCAGCGTCAAAGGAAATCAAATCCTTGGATTAATTAGGCGAAATATAGCGTATAAGAAAAAAGAATTAATAGTACCGCTGTACAAAACAATAGTGAGGCCTCATTTAGAATATTGTATACAAGCATGGAGGCCATATCGCAAGAAGGACATAGATATGCTAGAAAGAGTACAGAGGAGAGCGACCAAAATGATACCAAATCTGAGGGATCTTAGTTACGAAATACGCCTAAAAGAATGTGGTTTAACAACAATAGAGACCAGGAGATTGAGAGGAGATCACATAGAAGTGTTTAAAATATTGAATGGTTATGAAAATATTGATAGAAATTTTTTTTTCTCAGTTAAGAAAAATAGAAGGACCAGAGGACATGAAGCTACATTAGTAAAGGAGCAGTGTAGATTAGATATAAGAAAGTTCTCATTCTCACAAAGGACTGTAAATGAATGGAACAGATTATCTCCTGATTGTGTTGGTGCTAGTAGCGTGAATATGTTTAAAAATAAAATCGACACACACCTTAAAAAGGCGGGATACATGTAGATAAAAAGTATTGGACTCTCGATAAGCCAAAAGGCTTCCTTGTCCACCTGCCATCCAGAGTAATTTTCTGGATGGCAATCTTGTTAAATCTTGTTAAATGATACATCCATAATAAATCATGGTGAATTATAGTAAACCATAGTATGTTGCATCTTACATGTTTTCACCATAGTAAATCACACCATGATAAAACGTGATATTCACCATAATAAAATGAAGTATTTACTATGGTAAAATATCCCGCAAAAACACAGCAGTTTACTAGTGTTTACTATAGCAAACTATAGTAAAGTTACTTTAGTAAACCTTAGTAATTTTAGCAAGGAGTCCTGGTATAACATTGTCCTATAAGTACTCTACATTTAATATACAATACTTCAGATAAATAGGCATCCGTTGCATTTATAATTCTTTTATTATAAATTACGCCTTATTATAACACCACATTTTAGACACGTCATCAACAGTCATACAAATGATCGGTCCCTTGGCGGAGTGTCGGCGTACGGGACAACCAGTCTCGTGTTTGATAGGTTCAGATGCTGTTCGGTAAATTTTGTCTCAAACGAGCCAATGTTTTAACATGGGGTTTAGACCCTATCTTTTAACATGCCATTTAGGCCCTATCTTTTAACATGGGAACAATTCCCTGTCTTTTAACATACACTAGTTTCCAGCGTCATCTCATTTGCACAAACATTCTCTTGGCGCGTTGGTGGAACCGGAGCTACTTTCCCTATCTTTTAATATGGGATTGACCTTCCGCTTCCACCGCGCAAGCCTAATTCGTGATTGACGCGATATACTACTTAGCACGCATGAAATCAGTACGATTTAGAAAATTTACATGCCGTTTTTTACATGCTAGCACCACTTACCGAGACTACCCTGACCCGTAGAGCTTTAGAACAGATCAGTATAGACCAGATTATTATGTCTACCCATTCATAACAAGTAAATAACAGTTTAACTACTAGTATATTTGATCTATAGTGTGTACAAAGGATATTTATTGCGTATAATAACACACAAACCTTACCCTAAGACCATCGTACGTATAACAGAAGTACTACTTTGTATCACAAACTAATTAGATGTCGCGTGATATATAAAAACAAACTAAATAACCAGACAGAATTATTACTAAAATGCATACAATATGGGTCCACTATGCTTTGTGTCGAATCTAACATCCTCTCGGATGTTCTACCCACTACATTACTAAAAGTCGGTTGTCATTTTAGTAGCATCTGTTCATTTGAATTAAGAGTGAACATAGGTATATTAACATTTAAATATATCATACCTACCATATGGATTTCCAATTACAGAGCATTACATCGCTATATATATATATATATATATACATACATATATATATATATATATACATGTATATAAATATATATATATAAGTAAGCTAACATGGTTAATTGTAGACTGAAGATTTGTTTCAATCAAATCAATGCTCACGTTTCAAAGAATAAGACACATTAGTAAGTTTCGAGACATACCACTATCTAATGTTAGGAGTATTCAGATTCCATAAACTATTCCGATTCGTAACATATTACAGTGTAATATGTAACCAAACATATCGTAAAATAAATAATACAGGCGTTATTGCTGCTGAAACATTGAAGACTATACTTTGAAATGCATTTCAGCATCTTGCTAAGTCACTTCAGCATATTCCGCAGCACCACCACCGGTCCGAGGCGTCTGCAAGAATACAGGCTATAATTATATATATATATATATATATATATATATATATATATATATAATGTACACACATGTAACATGTTTAAACAAAACTAAAAGTAAAATATGCACACGAGCGCTCACGCAAACATGTACCTGTGTATAAATTAATGTTAAAAAGTAAACAGGTAAATTCTAATATAGAGCAGTATCCAGTCCTCAAGACTACTCAAAATGCTTTACACTTTACTCCCTGCAGATCTATGTAATCGAACACCATTTCGACTTCTCTAGAAAGCATCCAGCCATGCTGCACTTAATGCGTATATATTATTCGTACACAAATATCCACCACTGTCTATAACCAGATACTCATTCATACAGCTGAGTGAACTGGAGCAACGTAGAGTGAACAAACTTGCCCAAAGTTCGACACCGCAGCACAGCATTTGAACCAGGGTTCTCTCGATTGAGAGACCGAAAGCTCTAGCCACTGCACCACTGCGCTCCACAATATTCTCATGAAACATTAATGTATGCCAACAAGAACGCTTACCCGTTTGTAACCATATCATATCATGTCCGATCTCAAATTTGAATGAAGGAAATGACGAGATTAGAAATAATATTTAATAACGTACTATGTATCCCTGTACAAATGTAACGTGCTTTATGCATTTATTGATTGGTTGCAACCGACTTATTGTCAAGGCTGAGTGTACGTTCCATTGGCGAATTTTATGATCAATACAAAACCACAACACATATAATTTTAACCTGGTTTTTGCAAACATTTACGAGGCGCGTGAATCAAATAGTAATAGGTATGATATGGTGAATACATACGTTAACATAAGAGTGCTTTTGTTGAGTAATGACGTCAATGTTTTCATATGCTGCCCCATGTGCAGGTTGCCGTGTTGCGTCTGGCTTGTCGAGTCTGGCGTAGGTTCCTTCAAGTAGGTGAATCAAGAACATCAACAACTGAACAATACGATCGTATGCAAATAATGAACAATGTCACATTCTGTTTTTTGGTCATCATCAACGCATTGATTGTTTTACTTTTGTGGACGTTATTAGACTAGCCGCCTACTGGAACAATGCACAGTCATATATATATATATATATATATATACATATATATATATATGTATATATATATATATATATATTACACCCACCTACCCAACCCACACACCCCTCCACACACACACGCACGCACGCACGCACGCACGCACGCACGCACACACACACACACACACACACACATGGGGGAATGCCTTACGTATATACACAAATAAAAGGTCTACGGTGACACGCCTCTGTAGCGCAGACATAGCGCAGCCAAATTCCAAATGCCTACGATAGCACATGCACCCTAGGCCCGACCCTGGTTCCGCGTATGATAAGCGAGGCCAACCCCACTATTGCTAAAAGAGAGAGATTCCCATCGTCTTATTATATCGTGCGCTTTTGGTGCCAATATACTGCAGCTGTCTTTAAAACGTTGTTTTCTTGATTTTCTTGAGCATTTTGATCGTACATTGGAGAATATACATTTAAAGTACTGTCGTTGGGCATTCATTTAACTTAAGCAGTTATGGTATGCTATGTTATTTTAGTTTAAAGGGGAAATTAAACATTCGAACAACCACAGCCCAAACATATGAACTTGCCATTTATAGTACATATCACAATGATTTCATTAGCACATCGCCATGGTGTATTGTAAATAATTTTTCAAACTTGGCCATTGTGGGCACTGGGCGCCGCCATTACTACCCAGTGACCAGTGGTTTCAGTAATGAATTGCCAGGCACCGTTGCACACAGTAATTCAATAGGCGACGCAGCACAGCTCTTCAAAATGCATACAAAACCTTAAAAACAGAAAATTGAATGCACTGCATGGCTACTGGATATAGAATAAGTACTGGTGAACTACTTTTCAAATACTTCCAAGGAAGAATTCCCAGAGAAAAAAGATTATAGATAACGAATTTGGCGTGTCTGTTGTGGTCACATTCAGATGCTGACTGCAAGTCTAAATACGAATGTCAATAGTATAGAAAGACGGTGAACGTCAAAACGTAATTCTTGGTCAAAGACACAGGTACCTCTTTGGTAGATTTGTTTCTGCATATGCATCAATGAAGAAATGTTAGGCGAATATGTTATCGTTTAATCGCCCATTCTCAGTGCACCTTCATTCAGGCGCACTCAGGTTACATTTTCATTGGCCAAATTAGTATTTTTCCTTTTTTATTCAAACCGCTCGCTTGGAACTTGCATCAAAAAAAGAAGGCAATACGCAGTGCTCAAGTTTGCCAATTTAGGCATCGAGCAAAATCAGTTTTTCAGTTTGTTTCATAAATGAGTAAGTTTCTGTCATCATTATTGCATGGTTATATAGTCCATCTTGAAATATATAACATAAAATGGCTGTGTTTCAGTTCCAATTTAATCTGACACAATTTGTGATCATTTGATTAACGACGTTTACATTTGAATTGCACAAAACGGGTAATGATTTATTAATTAATAATTGTCCATCTACCTCGGAGTGCTGAAGCGTCTTCCGTTGCATGATCACTCAGATATTCATATTGTTTGGTGTCATCAACAACTTCCGCTGATGAACGGATGTCGTCGGACATCTCCATAGGAGGCTGCCGTTTTCTAGCGTCTCTGCAAAGAAAACTGAGATTCTACGATAAACAGTTTCGTAAACATATACTAGCAACAAAAAGAAACTGTGCATGATACAAGTTTCATTATAGTGTTACAAAAGTGGTTTAACAAAGTGTTATGTAAGTGTAACATATATGCCATTATTTTCACGTGACAATAACACGATGGCTTTAACGTTTATGCCTAGTCTTTAGGGTCAAAATTTCAGCGGCAAACTTGAACGTCACAAGATTAATAACGGGTGCGTCCTCCATCTGCGTTGATCACTGCAGTGCATCGACGCCTCATTGGTGAAATCTGAGGAGAGCGGATATGGTGTTCCAATGACAATGGAACCTTGCTGCGATGTCTTGCTGGCGTATGCCAGCCTCCAACATTTCGATAGCCTGATGGCGTTCGCCAAGCCTCAATCTTGTCATGGTACCCGTTGTGCACTGTCAGCTTACTTTGTGCTTCGTGTGTTTTCCAATTGGGTGTACCAACAGCTCTCCAAAACGTCAGCCTTATGTAACCATGCCTCTTACGTAATCGACATTGAGCAAAATCAATCCATTGCGTTACATTCCGGTGCCTTTCTTCCTATGCACAGTTTCTTTTTGTGGCTTATATATATCACTGAGTAGCAATAGTCTTCTTATGTAACAATCATGTGATACAGTAATATTAACAATAATGCAAGGAAACCTGTCTTAGCGTATGCCATGTCCAAAACAAAATCCTGTCAACAATGGACAATGTTGAAAAAAGGCCTCATACAATATATTGTGCAATCCTGACGATGTAGACAGGTTTTACTGTACACACTCGTGAAATGTTTTATACCTGACATATACGTGTGAATATATATATATATATATATATATATATATATATATATTGAATAGGCACGCTTAAATCGTGTATTACCATTACTTGTATTATTGTTTTTATAATTAACACATCATATATAACAATGGTTAAGCTATGTCAGTGATGAACCCAACATATGAACATGACGAAATGACTTTTAACAGATAGCATACCTGGCATGGTCAGCATTATCTGAAACAGCAGCAGCAAGAGTTAACTAACATTTCGGCTCTGATCTTAGAAAACAAACATTGTGAAAATTAGTTGGGATACTTCCAATGCCCACTCAGCATCACTCTTCTAGGTTGGTTTACAGTTTAGCACTACTTTTGCTTATTATATATACGCTATATATATATATATATATACCTGTATAGCGTATATATATATATATATATTTATATATATATATATATATATGTACATATATGTTGTCTCTAATTGTAAACAATTCTAAACAGTCTCCCTGGGTTATTTTGTTAACAAATTACAAAATCAGATTATAGTTCAAATACTTAAGTGTACCAAACATATGATGTTGTATGTGCTTCATGCATTATGCATCAGACATCATAACTAATACTGGTAGTGACTTATAGAAAATCAATTTATGAATGTCGAAGACCGTGTACCATTGAATCGTGATTGCTGTCTTGTTCGCCAGATGATGCCAAACACCAGACCAAATATACAAACAACGAGCAGACTGCCCAAAACAGCTGCAATAATCGTAACTGTGCTGCAACTGCCTCCTACAACGTGAACAATATACATACGTGCACTACACTTGTATAAGAAACACACAAAGTGTACAACACAACAAAGAAAACTAATTTGATATAATTTGTTACAGGCGTAAACCTACAAAACATTACACGTCAAACTGGGCAATATCTCTAATTATCATTCGTCAAACTATTAACATACAAGATGGCAACTATAGTTTTCCTTGGACAACATACAGCTTCCTGACTGGAAAAATATTCAGGAAATCAGAAGCACAAAAATTCCAGAATCGATACTCATGATATCATGAGCAGGTATGCGCAAACGCCATCGGAGAAAGCGACTGATGAGAATGTAGGGAGGCAACGAATCTTCCAAAATATGTGTGATCTGCACAAAGTACCTATTGTTTCAGAGAATTATAGATATTTGTAAAATGCAACTACAGAGAAAGCACCCATTAAGTCTATTTTACTTATTTGTACAAATTATCTTGGCCCTCCTTGTTTAGATAACAATATTAATTTTTGTATTCTAAATGTCAACTAAATTGATACAGGATAGTTGTACCATTCTCTGTTGTAGCTGTAGCTTCTATTCGTTGCCCTATCTTGGTTGGAAACGTCAGCTGACCTTCATACACGTTCAGCCAAACCTGATAAGTTGCCTTGGTGTCAAACTGCCCAGAGATGACTGCCGTCTGTTGCTTGGCATCAACAGTGCCCTCAGGCGGGTAACGGCCCTCCTCTCCACCGTCCCGCAGGTAGAGAATAACAACTGACACGACTGTAGACGTGGATCTTTTACGTCGAGAACTCTGTCTATTATTCTTCCAGGTGACAGTCATGTGATCCGCCTGAACGTCAATTGCTCCTATATCGACTTCTGGTGATGCTGTAATAATATATCTGGCCAACTAATATCATCTAAGTATGCAATTTAATTTTGTACTAATTGCATATCAACTGTAAGTTACTTTTCGATTCTCACTGAAAACAAATTAAATATCTACATGTTATGTGACATTATTGGAAATCCCTAAAAGTATTAGTTTACTTTTTATAATGTCCAATTCATTATGAACCCAAGAATATATATTTGATAAATCCCATGCTCTTGCATATTGCAAAATATGTAACAATATATACCCTGTGTTTTAAAATCCAACATATTGATGACAATGGTAATCAAACACAATGGGGATATTATGTATTCCACTTTCTCTATGAAACGTAATGTCAGGTGTCTTTTATCGATCTTTATTCAAGGCCTACCTGTTGTCCGTCCTGACGCTGTAGCTACACCACTTCTGATGACATCCGTGGTGTTGCTGCGTGCAAACAACCTTAATTTATACAACGTCTCAGGCTGCAGCCCAACAATGGTTACTTGCTGCTGTTTGCCCCCATCAGTGCTGATTATCCTCTCATGAATCAAGTTCGGCTGGTTAACTGCCGTGTACTGTATGTTGAATACATGCGCAGGGTGACTGTCACTGAATCCGGATTGCCATTGGAGGGTATGGGCGACTGAAGTGGAGTTGTTGAGTATGGTGAAATGTGTAGGTGTTTCTGGTGGAACTGTCATAAAGAAAACTACAACATCACAAACCATGTCTATCCAAAGTGGTATAAATGTCGCACTTCGTGTTATATTTCAACAACATGGATCGCATAACTATGATTAGCCAACACATACAGCAAGGCGTACTACATACAGCAACGCTGTGACGTATGACAACAATTACAGCATAGGAAGTGACAGCATATCCAAGCAACTATTCGTCTAACTCACTATAACTGAACAGTCATTCATTTCATACTGCCACATAATCATGCATCATACACAGTCATTTACTCATCTTGTACTGTCACACAGTCACTCACCTTGCACTCACTGTCATAATCACTCACCTTGCAATGTGAAAGCCACTCACCTTACATTGTGACACAGTCACTCACCTTGCATTGTCACACAGTCACAACTTGCAATGTGACAGTCACTCACCTTACACTGTCTCACAGTCACTCACCTTGCACTGTCACAGTCACTCACCTTGCACTGTCACAGTCGCTCACCTTGCACTGTAACAGTCACTCACCTTGCACTGTCACAGTCACTCACCTTGCACTGTCACAGTCACACACTTTGCACTGTCACAGTCACTCACCATGCACTGTCACGGTCATTCACCCTGAACTATCACCTATTCACTCACCTTGTACTGTCACAGTCACTCACCATGCACTGTCACGGTCATTCACCCTGAACTGTCACATATTCACTCACCTTGTACTGTCACAGTCACTCACATTGCACTGTCACATTCACTCACCTTGCATTGTCACAGTCACTCACCTTGCACTGTCACAATCACTCACCTTGCACTGTCACTGTAGTCCACTCTGAGAAGTCACTCTGTCCGATCCAGTTGCCAGCCTTACACCTGTATTGGCCAGATTCTGTCACACTTGAAGGTGTCAGTCTCAGTGCGTCTGTTGTGTTGCTGCTGAAGTCACTGTTGTCTTTGCTCCAGGTGAACCAGGAAGCAACCGGGTTGCCAGCGTCACTTGGGGCACAACACGTTAATGACAGTTGTCCATCCACAGCCACAGTGGCATCTTGTGGTTCAACTGTTGCTTGGCCATTCGGAGTATCTGAAGTTCACACATGATAGATATTCTAGTGTGTGTCTTAAGTATTAATATTTTTAAATTAAGCCAACCTAAACATGTTGGGTTTAAACTAATGGTTATTATGCAATAAAAATATGTTTTTAACTAGTATTAGTATTGCAGCACATTTCTTAATAAAATCATTATTTAAGTTTAGTTAACTTGCGTGAATCAGTAAATATATTTACATAATTTTGATTTTATCCAATAGCAGTACGAAAGATTTAATTTGAACCAGTCAATTAACATATATACACCTGTTATATCTAAAAATAACAAATTACAGAAACAATGTTTTTCAATAAATTATCCGTAAGGCAAACACATAAAAATACCGAAATAAGCAGCGAATAACATATTCTTGATAGCAGGTGAACAATAATAAATTGTTGATGCATTATGTTACTCCTAGTAAAAATAACTCTCATGCTGGCTTGACTGTCAATCTCAATTTTTTTTACATAATTATAAAAAAAATTATTTCAGCAACATTCTTACACTGAAAAAAATGCCATAATTTTTAAACAAACCAGTCATGTTTGCTGCGATGAGAAGAACCATGGCACTGTACTGTTGAGATTTTGTGGCACCAATACAGGGCATGTAATTTTGATATAATTACTCATACTGTGGCAGAGTTTTATGTTAATTTATTGAACATTGTTCAATAACATTGCAGTTGTTGCTACTAAAATAATATAACTGTGATTAAACTTAAATGGATGTTTTCACAGTGTAAATTTCTAACAAAATATGTGGAAATTAATGTGGTACTGTTTTTGTTTGTTAAAAAAGGGAGCATTACGTGGAACAATATGTACACAAATGTTATTCAGTTTTCCAAATATATATATATATATATATTGTTAATCCCTGTTACACATGGATTTCCCCAACCTCAGTATCTAACATATAGATTGCATTCGCAAGTCTCCTGCTAGTTTATATTAATACAATCACTTATCGTACACTATAACACTCATCATCAAGGTCATTCATTCGAAAATTAAATTATTCCTTTAATGAGGTACATGTTCATTCCTTCAGTGGCAGTGTTTTTAATCTAACTGAAGAGAGTATAACATTACATGGAATACCCAATGCGTAATACTGCTATGTAGTAATGTCACTGAGACAAATATGGAGTTACACATATAAATCGATGACAGATATGCTGTGAATATGAGTGTCCCAGTTATCACAAAAGATCACTCATTGGAGGCATAACATAATTGTAATAATAATAAAATGACTTCTTTAGCACCAATATCCTTTAAAATTCCAACCTCAGTGGTGCAACAAAACCAAAGGATTAAGCATTACAAGGAAAAATCGTCAACAGATGGATGGAATTGCTCAGACGCCAAGGAGGATACGGAATATTAAAAAGATAGTCTGAACACTTAACACTTAGGAGAAATGTCTTAAGTAAAATATACAACACAGATACCAAAACATACACATACAACAACAAAAGTAGTATGTGTTGAGTGATTCTTAATCAAGGGTGTAAGGCAGATTCCGGCAGAAGTACCAATGTCCAATCTAGTTGCGTTTGCTTCAGCTACTTACACAAGACTTGCAGTGTGACAGACGCAGTGCCGCGTCCCACATCATTGCTCAATTGACACGTGTACTCTCCAACGTCTGTCTTCAAGACTGACCCAATGGTCAGTGATTGCGACTGGACAGTCCCTCCCTTATACCTAGTGTCACTGGTCACATCGATGACCTCTTGACCTTTCTTCCATGTGACACTGTCCACTGCTGGTCTTGCCCCTTGTGACTGACATGTAATGGTCACTGACTGTCCTTCTACCACTGGGTCTGGCGTCACCACTGACACAATTGGCTTATCTACAAGAAGAAATGTCAAATGCACCAATATAATGACCTGCGGAGATATGTATGAAATTAACATTAGGAATATTACTAAAATAGTTTAAGAATTTTGCCCAATTTTCATCTTTGGTGGTCTAAGATGGGCTTAAAATCAAGTCAGGGTGTCTTGTGCCTCAGCTAGGTGTTAGAACTATATTTTTGTTGTGTTTGGTTGTCACATGATTCATATCTTTTATTTATACGTTGGCTGTACTTTTTCTAATATACAATATCTTGGGTTAAACGTTTCCCATAAAAGTATGTATGTTCAAATTTCCATTGGTTAAACATTAAGATAAATTAAGAATGAGTGGCTGCTAACATACTACAAATACACCCCATTTTCGACTAAACACTAAATATAATTAAAATAACAAGATGCTTTTGTAAGTTTTATGTTTTGATCAATAATAAAGTGCTGCTGTATGCTTACTGCAAAGATGAAAATGTATACCATTTTTCGACTTGTCTCTATGTACTGCACTGCTGTCATATTAGATATAGGGCGACTGATATGGTATGGGATGAATATGGAGCCATTGTGATTATTGGTATAAAATACTAAATTAATTTACAATTTCAAACCATCGTGCACACACGCAGTGCTACATAATGCAAATGTGATGACGTTGTAATCACAGGAAAAATGACTATTTGTGTGCCTTCATGTAAGATCAACATTGCATCACTTGTATCAAATATCGACCACTAGACATTTCACTGGACTTGGCAACGGATATAGATTAGACAGACATGGTGTCACATCAAAACTAATAACACAATTACAATTATTAGAATATCTGCATAGGCTTTGCAATACATATGTATAGAAATATGAAATTAACACAATATTTGCAATGCATCGCAACTATAATATATTCAGTTATAGTAGCGAGGGAACACGAATTAATAACTTATCAACATCAAAACACCAAGAACGTTTTATACTAATTGATGTTATACATTCGGCCACCCGGGCACACAGGGTTACCCGACTAATATTTTATAAATTGTTTATTTGATTGCACATTACTTCATTTGCTCCATTTAGATGTCAGTGCAATAACTAATCTTTACTTACAGTGTATCTGAAGATGAAACTTTGCACTGAAGTCTCCCATCCCAACCTCATTCTCTGCAGCACAAGAGTACTGACCATTGTCCAAAGTGTGGTTAAGTGAACTTATGGTCAAGTACCTGTCATTGAGTTGGTAACGACCATGAGAAGTGAGTGTCTTGTCTCCTTTCTTCCATGTCACTTGTTTGATGTCATCTATGGGATTGCCGTCTGTGACGTCACATGTCAGTGTCACTGAGCTTCCTTCTGTTGGCTTCCAGGGACTTGCGTGGGACACGGCTGCACTTGGCCGATCTGAAACAATCAGTCTAAATGTGTTTATCTACGTCAGTCATATATCACCCTATTAAATCAACCCTAAATAAACTTATAATGAAAAAGAAAATGTTGTGTGAAGGTCTACACAAGAGAAACAGTATGCACCTAAAAATGAATAAGCACATACACATGCATGTGACATAGCATTTGCATGCGTGCATGTCAGTGTGCATAAAACATACGCCTACATGTACATACTTTGTCTGAGTAAAAAATATGTAGGGCATTTTTTCATTAAATGTTGAATGTATCACATACAAGAAAATCGTTGTCATTGATGTTACATTGTGTCATATTTTTAACGTTTTATGAGTTCACATTTTGTCTAAATTGTAGATATAAATCCTACCTGAAGTCATTTATTCTTACACATATAAATAATGTGTGTAAACTTGATTATACACTAACGGTCTCACTTGTTGATAAAAAAACTATGTCTTTTATAGCGTTTAGTTATGTATGTATCAAAGAAGAGCTCTCCTTGCTAGATCACTGGAGGTAAACAAATGTAGTTCACTGACGTAAGGTATTGTGTTTGATGTTTTATTCTTCTGTATATGCAAAACGAATCTAAATAAAAGCTGACAGATCCATAATCACATTCCACACTGACGGTCTGACTTGCTGTGGCCCAGACATCAGTGTCATGTCCAGGTCGAGTGATGAGACAATACAACTTCTTGTTGTGGTCGCTGCGACTGAAGGACACTCTGTAGGTGGACTGGAGGTGAAAGGTTTTATCTGAGTTGGCCACACGTGTTGTATTTCCTGCCTGTAGTGGGCCACTCGGACCCTTTCTCCAGTAGATGTCTGCCACAGGTTTAACTCGACTCACATCACAAGTCACATCCACATCAACATTCTATTTCACTCTTTGACCAAGGCCAGTCACAGATACTCCTTGTGGTTTCACTGAAACATTGGTAATGTCCCAAGTTACCCAATCAATATATTTATGAAATAAAATTAATTGACCTCCAACTTTGTTTCCCACGTTGTCCTGGATTTGACAGTAAAACAATAAATGATGTAAAATGAGTATGTTTCACAATGAATTGATACAATATGTAAGCATATAGGAAAATAATTTAAAAGAAATACGGACAGCATTCAAACAATACACTAGTAATGACATGCTGTACCTGTGTTATATGAAGACAAATCTGAAAAACACAGAGAACATCAACACTGAAACAGCCTTACAATACCACACTGTTAATTGTGCACCCCCTGTCAACTTAACTCACACAAAGACGATGGTAAATGCAGAGTGGATCCCAGAACTGTGTGAAAACATTGCGATGAGCCAAGCCAATATCCATGTAATTGAATGTGTTAGCATAGGATACACTGAAGAGACAGAGGAGAACACGACAACACTAGACTACTATTACTGAGGATAAGTATGACAACCTTGCATATTTAAACATTGCTTTCTTATTTATACTACTTTTTTGAACTCATTTTATGATAGAGGATGTACAACATGAACAATTTATGTATTTAATTTTATGTATTACATTACATTTCCTACCATATACACCCGAACCTTGTATGTAACTTTAGAATATGATACATTATTTGAAAAATTACAGAATTTGCTTATTTCGTAAATTTAACAAACTTTATTTATATACCATCAAATCCGGCACGACAGCACCGTTTACGGGTGTTTACAAGTTCGGCAAATATCTAAGAAACATAAAATCGCATTTAAAAAAAATCAGAAATAAAATAAATAAAAATAAAATAAAGTTAGCAATCAAAATCCCAGTATATATAAACCAGTATATAGTAAAATTATGAAGTAAATTATTGGGTAAATGAAGTGATAAAGCAAACGAATGGCAAAAATGCTGAACAGCTAAACCTACTGGATATAAATTAATAAATAATAAAAGACTAAATTACATGAAATAAGTTGATAAGATAAATAAAACTAAAAATGGGCCAAGAGGCCCTGAAGTCCTATGGACTATATTGTGAATGTGTAATTATTAATTAAAAGTTTTTTGGTGAATCATAGTTACAGATCATTAAGAGTTATGATGGAAGTAAAGTGTTGATATGTTTAGTAGCTCTCTAGACTATACGCATGCCAGTGAAGATACACCTGGAAATAAAGTATTTGAGTAGACCATTTCGTGAATATTGTATATATCAGCTAATGTGTTATTAAAAAATACTGTCGGATTTTATCCCGATGCTCTGCTATTTAGGCCGATTTCCAGTGGTTGTAGAAACCTTGCAGGAGAGTTGGTGAGCTGCAATCTCGTATGTAGCACAGTAAAACGTTGTTTAAGAAAATGCACATGCATTATCTGTTCTCATTTTGTCCCTACCACCCTCCCCCAGAATGAGAAGAAGAAGATATGAACTATGATAAAACTGTATTTGTTAACAAGGTACATATGCATGCATTTTGATTTAAAAACAGTAGTAATGACAGTTAAAAACAGTAGTAACGACATAATACTAATATAACTGGAGTGACGGAATAGCTGCAACATTTATTGTAAAACATCTGTATACCTATGTTATTTTACTTTATATATATTATTTTATACCTAAGTTTTTTATTTTAATCTTGGTCATATATTTATATTGCATTGATAATTATGTATACTGCTGTTTTACAGTTTCTCTGGTTCAACCAGTGCAGTAGGGATTCCATTACACATTAGTTACAACCCATTGTTTGACACAGGTTAAAACCTACATGCAACTGTCCAGTTTAACATGGGTCTACTGGGTTAATGTTGTCTGTTGACACAAGCCTCTGCCAGTGACCAATTACAGATTAGTCACAGTTTTCATCAAACAATAGCAGGCTGAGAATCTAGCTCCACAATGGGGTGGGTGTAATACACAATCAATTGGCACTCTGCCATCCTAGTCCAGGCAGAAACAGACAAAATGTGAAAATGTGCCCTTAGAATGATTCAATCAAATATAAATTTCTTGTGTACAGTGACCCTACCCTAAGAGACGTCTTTGCAAAATTAGAGAACAAGTTATTGAACAGCTTTTGAAAAAATATACAAAATGTGAACATTTACCAGTTTTGGGGTCCTTTTTGGGGGGGCATTAGGCGCCCTAAGAATGATTCAATGAAATACAGATTTCTTTTGTATAATGACACTACCGCATGAAATATGGAAAATTAGAGAAAACGTTACTGAAGAATTTTTGAAAAAATAGGCAAAATGTGAAAAATTTCAATTTGTTGGGGTCCTGGGGCCCTGCGGGGCCGTTTGAACGATTCAATGAAATACAGATTTCTCGTGCATGTGCAAATGTCCAGTATTAGAGCACATGCATCACGCTGCATAAGGCCTTCTACTTTTGCATCACTATTGCAAAAGCTCCCGGCACGCCTTGGTAGCTTCGGAAAGCGTTGTCCAAATAGGAGAATGTCTTCCATCCTCGAAGTTCTACCCAAAATCCTTGGGAGACGTCATATCCGGCCGAGCCACACAACTCAAAGACCATATGCTTGCTTGGTAGATGTTGCACTTGACGTGTTGGAGAAATGCATCCCCTGTTGGTGGCAGGCGATCGAAGCGCAGTTAGTTTTTCTTCGTGAAAGGTTCTCGTCTTGCATTGCTAAGAGACTGAACTTGACTTGTCATGCATTGTGATGACGACCTTCTTCATCAACTTTTGTTCTGGTCTAGCCACCTTTAACTCGGCAAACGGTGACCTCCCAATTGTTACAAAAGTCTCTGTCACCCTAGGAACTTCAGACTAATCCTTCCAAGCCGATCTTTCCCCACGCCATGGAACGCTGAAATGAGACCACAGCCCATCATGGCATGCAGCCTCATAATTCCCTTGGCATTCCGCTCTCCAAGATTGTCACAAACAGTGCTAACGGGTATGTATCTGATGCTTCGTCCTCTTCCAAGTGAAACCAACAGTTGGAAGATCTCGACAGTCGCTTTCAAACAGAAGAATATCCCAATGAAGATGCCGACAACATCCGTGTCTACAGTGCGCACATTTACTCTTTTATCCCTTGCTGAAGAGCATGTAGAGAGTTGTCTATTGATGACAAGTCTAGAGTCTAGAGCAGCAATAATAAGAACTGTTCACGAAGAAAAACTGCGCTTTCGATCGTCTGCCACCAACAGAGGATGCAATGCTGAAACACGTCATGCACAGGCAAGCATGTTGTCCTTGGGTTGTGTGTCTCGGCCGGATGCATGTACCGTCCCCAAAGAACTTTGGGTGGAAGTTCGAGGATGGGAGGTGGTATATTTTCCTTTGTCAACGCTTCCTGAAGCTACCAAAGCATGTCGGGAGCTTCTTTAGTGTCGATACAAATGTAAAAGACCTTTTGCAGCAAGTTGCTCGTGCTCTAAAGGTGGCTGTGCAAGGACCTTTACACGTGTTCCTGTGATAAGATGATATATATATGATCATAGTTCGTATGGATGATGGAATAATAAGGTAAAAACAATACTTAGATACATACCAGTTTACTAATATAGACACGCATGCCTGAACACACACACACACACACACACACACACACACACACACACACACACACACACACATATATATATATAAGCATGTTCGAGGTATTTAGGATTCGCTTATGCCATTTCAACGATCTGCCCCGCCAGTCCTCGCCATTCGACGTAGCTGATGACACACATCATCCCGAGATCCCCGCAATTGTGCAGCTGTATATATACATACATACCTTTATTTAAAACATACATACGTATGTACATACATACATACATACCAGGGTCGGATCCAGATAGGGTAATCTAGGGGGGACACACGAACCTACACTGGCGGGCGAACCAAATGGTGAAGAAAATTTTTCGCTGCTGCGCCATAACATCAGCTTCTCTGCTGTCTCGGCTTGACTGGTGACATCGGAAGACGGGGTGGAGGGTGGAGTGCTGTTGACATTGTTTCGCCGACACGTCGCCGTAACTTCAGCTTACTGTAACCTGAACGGGGGCACATTTCCAAGGGTCTAGGAGGTCAGGTCACGTGGGCCCTTTCAAAAAAGGTCTACGTGCACGCCAAATTCCAATGGTCTACAGGGGCGCGGGTCCCCAGGCCACCCTTGATCTGCCTATGCCTAAATACGTGCTTACAAAAACAGCGATGCTATTGAAATAAATATATTTATTTCATGTTCAGTAATATTTGACCTTGACACTTAAGGTAGATAACATACATACACACATACATACATAAATACATACAAACATATAACGCATACATGCATAAGTACACACATATATTCATATATATACTACAACAAAGGTTTTAGAAAAAATTATATATGACCTTGAAATTCAATGAATTTGATATATATATGGTCCAATTTTCATGCTTTTGTCCGCCACGTAACGATTCGGCCAAAAATTGACCTTAACAAACCAGACTATATGTCGAGAGGGTAAACACATGCAGTACATGTATGATAAAGACTGGTTTTGATTAAATAAAAATGTTGACATGTGTACTACACAAATAATAAATTTCCAAACAAACAGAGACTTTGCTTTCTCGTAACAATCATAGCAGCCTTTAAAAATAAGTACAAGAACTGTTTATTTAAACAATATCTGGCTGTGGAAATCTAAATATTAACATCCTGAACTTTGCCATTGTGGTAACTGCCATATGTGGTAACTTGTGTACTTAGATTTTAAATAGCATAAGCAATACATTGAAAGTCAATATTTTCAATAACATTTTGTTATATCAATTATGATTGCTAGGCTGTCATTCAAGCAGAGGAATAGCCAGTGCAATAAAGTTAATCCTACTGCCTTAATATACGTATTAAGGATAAATTTACATAAACGTTAATGACTGTGTATATATACCCTTCAAATATTGTATACCATAATGTTTGTATGGACACCTAAAAATCTTCAAGAATAATAATTTTGTGTACCTTAACTTTTCAGACACCTTTGTATATACACATTGTATATAATAATGGCCCAGTATACATGTCGAACATAACAGAAAACTTTGACAGAAAGCGACAATTTGCATAAAATTGTAATCCTCCACGGTCTATGCAAATTGTATCCCATTCCTTAGTCACATGAACAGTTTGTGAACACTACGAAACATAGAGAAATAGAGAAACACCACTAATTCAGATGGCCAACTGTGACAATGTGATATCTGGTCATAGTGGTCTGTATTTTGTTATTTTGGGAATACAACTATTAACATCTTGTTCTGTCTACAATGATGATTTACTGAGTTATTCATTCAATGCAATATTCACAGCCAAATAATTAAAACAAATTAACTGAATTACTTAACTTCCCTGAAAATCAAATTAGGCCAATTGAAATAAAAAATATAAAACATTGGATCTGCAAATTACTATTTTGTTACATGTATAATTTTATGTCACACTAAAGAAACAACAGAGCGGATTGGCAAAAAAGTCAATTTACCATACAGTAATTTATGGAAAATCACCTTGTGTTTCGATTCTCGTCAGAATACAGGTGTGCAATTTTACCGCTCGGTGGATTACTGCCATATGTGTGCTTGCTTGACCATGTGTTATTCCAATTTGAGCGTTTTTATTCTACCGTTTTCCGCTGTCAAGTTTAACCTTTACTGTTGACATGAGTGCCTTGATGGCCCATCAGCTGCTCCTTACACACTATCAAGGCAGACTGTCTGGTCCTTAAACTGTCTACACTCAAATAAACTATTAGTATTATAGGAAACTAGACATTCATAAACTGATGGACACAACAGCACCACGTAAATAATTATATATAATCAATTAATTGTCATGATATAATAAATGAAACATAAATGATTTGAATTTGTGTAATAGAACCCTGCTTGGTGGGGACAACCGTGACATGAGATGGTTTGAGCTTGGTGGGTGCAGTTACTAGATCAGCAGTTGAGGCTCTATCAATGTAGTCTTCTGGCTTGAAGGGAAATTAAATAAGTTGTGACAAAACAACCCAACTAAGATTTAACAAGATTGCCGTCCAGAAAAAAATAATCTAGATGACAGGTAGACAAGGAAGTCTTTTGGCTTATCGAGAGTCCAATACTTTTGTATCTACTTGTATCCCGCACTTTTACGTTATGTGTCGATTTTATTTTTAAACATATTCACGCTACTAGTACCTACACAATCAGGAGATAATGTGCTCCATTCATTTACAGTCTTTTGTGACAATGAGAACTTTCTTATATATAATCTACACTGCTCCTTTACTAATGTAACTCCATGTCTTCTGGTCATTCCATTTTTCTTAACTGAAAAAAATATTTATATCAATATTTTCATAACCATTCAATTTTTTAAACACTTCTGTCTGATCTCCTCTCAATCTCCTGGTCTCTAATGTTGTTAAACCACATTCTTTTAGGCGTATTTCGTAACCATGATCCCTCAGTTTTTGTATCATTTTAGTTGCTCTCCTTTCTAGAATATATATGTCCTTCCTGCGATATGGCCTCCATGCTTGAATACAAAATTCTAAATGAGGCCTAACTATTGTTTTGTTCAGCGGTATTATTAGCTCTTTTTGTTTATACGTTATATTTCGCTTATTTAATTCAACGATTTGATTTCCCTTTGAAGCGGCAATACTGCACTGCTCTGAAACCTTCATATGAGCAGTCCTTTTCTTTTACAGTGGTACTTAGTACAGTACCCCTTTATAATATTCTACATCTTCGTTCCGATGACCTGTGTGGAGACATTTACATTTCCCAAAATTGCACAACATTTGCCATTTTTCAGACAATTTCATCAACCTGTGAAGACAATCTTGTAAATGCTGTCTATCTCTATAATGTTTAGTCCTTCTAAAAATATTTGTATCATCCGCAAAATTCAATACATTGCTTGCTACATCATCGTCCAAATCGTTGATGTATATTAAGAATAATAGAGGTCCCAGTACTGATCCCTGTGGTACCCCTCTTAAAACTGATTTCCAGTTTGAAGCCTCCCATCAATTACTATCCGTTGTCTTCTGTCAATTAGCCATTTTTCTATCCAGTTAATTAAACCATTTCCTATGCCGTGGGCCTTCAGCTTAAGCAGTAAGGTTTGATGTAATTAGATTAGTAAATAGATTATATCTACTGGTGATCCCTCGTCTACCCACTTAATGATATCTTCAAAAAACGTAACATATTTGTTAAGCATGACCTCGCTTTTAGAAACGTGTGTTCCGATGGGTTTATCAAGTTATGTTTAACAAGAAAATCCACCATGTGATCTTTAATTAGTCTTTCTAATAATTTGCAAATCACTGATGTTAAACTCACTTGTCTGAAGTTTTCTGACTTGTTTCTGGAACCTTTTTTTAAATAACGGTATAATGTTTGCTTCTTTCCATTCTAATGGAACTACTCCCTCTTCAAATGACAAGTTGAAAACTGTTGCAGGTTGTATGCTAATTTGTTTTACAATTTCGAATAGAAGTTTGGACGGAATCCCATTAATTCCAGGTAATTTATTATCCTTCATAGCCCTTATTTTATTAGCTACCATTTCCAGGGTTACAATTAACTGTCCTAAATAGTCTGATTTCGTTCCTTGAACTTAGCATCTGGTACTGGCAGTGAACTAATATCTTCCCTGGTAAACACCGAACTAAAATACTAATTCTGGTCTTCTGCCATTAAGAATCCCTCTGATATTATATTTCCAGCACTATATTCCAGAGGACCGACCTTATCCTGAAATTTATGTTTGCCCCGAACATATGCATACAAACTGTTGCTGTCTTGTTTTATATTACAAGCTAATTTGTGTCCGTAACTTTTCTTCGAATTTCGAATTTCAGTTGTAGCTTGGTCTAGTGCTTCTTTATAAACGTAGTAGTCTTCGTCAATACCTGTACGTCTATATGATTTCCACATTATTTGCTTGTACTTAATTTTTCTAATGGCTTCTTTCGATAATTATTTCTTTCTGGACCGTTTCCCTTGTTTTTTCAAGGGGATAAATTTATCGACGATGCACTCACTTTCACTCTTTAAGATATTTCAGCATTCTATTGCTGTTTTATTATTCAGTGTGTTGTTCCAATCTATCTTTGCTAAACATTTCCTCATTTCCTTATATCTTCTTTGTGGAAATTTCTCTTGAAATGCTTTTTATTATTTCTTTCTGATTTTACTTTTGATGGTAAAATGTATATGGTGTGATCATTACTTCCCAGTGGCTCACATAATTTGACATTGTCAACTAATTCAATGTGTGAGGACAAAACTATTTCTAACACATTCTCACCCCTGGTTGGTTCTAGCACATGTTGAGAAAGGAAACTGTTTTGTACTAAAACTAAGAACTTGTGGTCCTCAGTCCCCGTATTCTGCAGAGATTTTCATGGTTAAAATCTCCCATAATAATACAATCCCGTTTGCTAACTTCCCTTGTAGCGTTTTGTACTTTCTCGTTCTCTTCTATGCTTATGTATAGACTTCGATAAACTAACCCCACCGTAAAATTTCCTGTAACTATGTTACACCAAACAGCTTCTTCGCAATCTGCTTCTATTTCTAATTTATATCATCAGCCTGGATAGATTCTTTAACATATAAAATAACTCCATCCCCCCCTCTCTTCCTATTCCATCTTTCGCTAGACACTGACAGGCGCTAATCCACCCTATGCGTAAACAGTAGTTGTGGATATTGCCAGGGGTTCTGACACTGTCACCCAAATGTCTGCTTCATCAGCTTCGAGCACCTACCGAAGTACAAAATGTATATATGGAGTCTGGGGGTTTTCTAGACATAATACCTTAAGACAAAATCCCAAAAGTTAAATGTCAAAAGTGAACTCAATATCGCAATACAATATTTTAACTCAAATTATCAAAATTTGCTTTCAAGTTTTAGAGATATATGTACAATGTAAGTATGCTTTATGAGAAGGCTTGCCCTGTTATACATCTGTTCCACATAAATGTGCGAGCGTTAGGGTTAATAAATACTTGCAAAACCTGTTCAAAAATGTTTAGTGAATATTTATTATGCAAAATGTTGTATAAATTTACTTTTTTTTTCAAAACAAGATATACTATATTGATGTCTACTTTGTCAAAATGACATATATCCATGGGATGCAGTGAGCACCATCACTATGCCTACTGAAAAGAGGGGCATGGCAGTGCTGATTGGCTGAAAAGGATATATATATATATATATATATATATATATATCACATTTTATTAAAATAAAGAAAGACAGGTGGCGTTGATCGCATTTGGAAAACAAACTCTTTTTGCATGTCATGTAACAAGAATATATGTCATATTTTGGTATAAATGATAATGTACTAGTTCAACATGTGGTTGAACGAACATTTGGTCAATATTTCAGAAATAACGTCTACTTGTACTGTGTTTTGCTCTGAAACCTGTTACTTATCGACCACATAACATAATTATATCATATTTTGGTATAAGTGATAATGTATTAGTTCAACATGTTGTTGAACGAACATTTGGTCAACATTTCAGAAATAGCATCTACTGCGTTTTGCCCTGAAACCTGTTACTTATCGACCACATACCATCGATATGTGCATGCATGAATGCCTACACATTACAGTGTTAAGATAATCCAAGTACACATGAAATAAAGACTCCGGAACAGTCATGGAAGTAAATTTAGGTGAAAGGTTTAGTTAACAATTGTGTAAGATCACTAACTACTGACCACATACTGGCACACAGTCCTGAGGCTGATTATGAAATTGCAAAATGTGAGTTAGTATATATATATATATATATATACATATATATCATTATTTATCTCAAAGTATTCATTAAGTTGTCAAAGTATTCATCAAGTTTTGTGGTTTTTAATCAACACAACTTTACAAACAATTGAAATAAACCTTTCAAACAAAGTATTATATCTTCCTGAGTGACACAACAAATTATCATCAACTGACCACACAACATTCCTTTGCTGACTTGTGTTACATGGTGATTCTACAATGTAAGTGTTTTGCTGAATACTCACCATTCATTGTTAACACCTTTGAGTCTTGTTGAGAGTCAACTCTGCAGATATATTTGTCTCCATCTTCAACAACTGTTGAGTTGATGTAGAGTCTATGAATATTTCCATCCAGTCGTCCCACACATCTGTCAGTCAAGTTATTGTATGCTCTTCCTCTATTGCTGAATCGCTTGTATGAATATACCAACTCAATGTCACTTCCTTTGAACCATTTCAACCTCCAGTAATTGTCATCGAAGTCTGGAAATGTGCAAGTCATCAAGGCTCCTTCTCCTTCCCACGTCTCAGACGGAACATCCACTTTCACATTGTTGATAACTCCTCCTGCACCGGTACACACTGAAAATAAATACTTTAATGTAATCAGTTATGCCAATAATGTACAACATTCCTATCCAATGAAAATGCAAAGAAATATTCTACCTGGAAATATGTTGATAAATTTGTATGACCACTTACTAAAACTATTTTTAGCGTTAACGACAATGCATGCAGTTTAACGCACCATGGTTTACTGCACTTATCCTTTATCCTTAGAGCTCAGCATTTCAAATTATTCATTGGACTGTTCTGAAATTGTTATACAATGTAACATTATTATTTTATAGTAAACTTTTGAAACATGGCTGTTTCTTAAGGGAACGACATTGATTTATTAGTTATCCACCTACAAGATTATGACTACATCATTATGTAACTCTTCAAGCCCTAGGTGGGGGCAACGAATACGCCACAAATGCACTTTTGGCCTTCATTGATCTTCTGGGACCAAAGTGCATTCCCCCACCAGTGTGCACTGTTTCAATTGATTAACAACTGTGTATTGTATACATCATTGATAAAGACATGTGAAATATGTAGCATTTAGGGGGTCCAGTTGCCTCCTACTCGATCTAGTTATTACTGGTGTCCTGGCATGAATTGTTTTATTGTTATTACATGTATGTTTCTGTTATATTTCTTATGATTTAGAATAAATGAAAGAATGCCAATTCGTGACAGCCTACACGCAATAATGGTGTGCATATTTCGTTCTAACGGAAATCGTTGAAAGCCATACACACAGCAGGATTATGGATGTGATGGTTTCTAGCGACGCCGGCGGATTTCGTTTTTGGAACGGAGGTACGTAAATAGGATGTTAGGACGAATCCCCAAACCCTCTACCGTTAATGGCCCCTAGAGGGCGCATTGAGTTAAAACGTGAGTCGTAATCTCGGTCATTAATTTGTCAATGCCTAGCCCTAGCCGCTAGCGGCCTCTGGTCTAGGCTATGCCTATGCCATGATTATGCCTATATGGTGCATATGCCTACTATGGAAGATAACAGTAAAAGTGCCAATGTGTAGCCACCTACCTGGAAAAGATGTCCATAGAATGCATGTAATGATACATGTTATTCTTATTTCCGACTTTAACAACGCGTTATAAGCCATAGCTAACACCCAACAAGGAAGAAGAAAAACTTCCGCAAAATTGTTTCAGTTTACGTCGCTATCGGCGCCACGGTCTAGCAACACGTCCATTTTCGTTGGAAATTATCCGCCGTGTGGCGCCACTGTTATAACTAACCTTCGCATTTCAGTGGATGATTCCTTGAACGACTTCTTCTTCTCTTTCTTCTTCCATTAATGCCCGTTTATCGTATGGGTCAACATTTACTGACACATGGGGAAAGGATCTGGACAATGCTGGATGTAGAGAAAGTAGAAACAAAGTATAAATTAATTAAGGCAGCCTAACTGAGAGCACATGCAGCTGCATGCATATGCGGGACTGCCAATCAGCCGCACGTGTACCCACTTCTGTTATTCAAGCAAGCCAGGGGTATGTGGGCCCTACTGTTGCTCCAGGCCCGTAAATAGTTGATTACACGGGTCTTGACTCCCTCAGAAAGAAGGTGCCGAGTGTTGGGTACTGGACGGTTTCTGAGGGCAGAGCGTGCCAGTCACGGATGGTACGGGGAAAGAATTAAGGTATATTGCTACCGTAGTCAGTGCAATAGGTGAGCGATGGTACTGTTGACTGTGGTGGCATCTATTGCTGGGAGGCAAGGGTTTGACGTCGACGTACCTTGCACAATGCTTATCCGTTACGGATTTTGTAGAGTTTGGCGAGTCTGGCAGTGCCTCTAGGTATCGTTGGCCACTGGAGCTGTTGGAACATGTCGTTGGCGGTTAATTTTTCTGATGTGTTCTGTGTCTATTGAGGACGAACCTGACAGCTATTCGCTGGATCTTATCAATGTTGGAGATCAGCTTGTTGGTGTATGGATCCCAGACGGTGCTGGCGTACTCAGCTTGCAATAGGCCGAACCTAGGTGGCTACACTTGTTGGGATGGAACGCCATATCACACTCTTCCTCCCATGCTTCCTTTCTTCGCTGAGACTTAGTAGGTGATAAACCAATAGATGGCGGTGTCGTCAGCAAACAGTTGGGATGGAGAGGAGACTTTGGTTGGGAGGTCATTTAATTATATGTTAGGAAGAGACAAGGCTTGAATAAGAACGCCTGTGCGACGCTGGATTCACAGCGGCATTGCCGGACTGCGATCCGTCGACCTAGGCAGAGTGCATAATAATTATTTATTATTATATAAATACTAAAGTGGCAGTCCATAACGTACGTCACGTTTAGGGAATGGGGACCTTCTTGTAAGAGTGACGAAGCATGACATTAAGTTAGGAGTTCTGAAAGTACTATCTAGGTATAGAGTAACGCATGATGACATAAACCTACTCATTTATGAGACAAACTGGAAAATTGATTTTGTTCGATGCCCAGATAGCAGACCCTCGTTGGTCCTGCGTTGGAAACCCATGTTGGGCCAACGTCATTTTCTCATCGGCCCTCCGTTGACATGTTCGGGCCAACGTTGGCTTATAAAACACTGACTTTGGACCACGTGTGTTTATTCTGGGTGGGATTTGTGCTGGTACACTTTTGCTCTGGTGTTTATTACATTGGTTATATATTGCAACATATGATGACATTGTTCTTGGTTGTCAGTAATATTTGTTATTAATATGGAACTACTCATAATATGGCACAATCATATCACTACACTTAACACACACACACATACAAACACGCGCGCGCGCACGCGCACGCACACGCACACACACAAACACTGTGATGTCTGGATATAATATTAGAAACTACTTGAATGGAAGAAAAGTGAACTGCAGTCACCACATATCTCAAAACTAATTAATTATTTGGTACTCAAAAGCCAAAATAGTGCTCATAAATATTCAACAAATACAATACAAAATAGGCAAAAGATGTTTTTTGTGGAATATTATTTACTGGTAAACAAACCTCTGTTCTGGTACAGTCTTAATAAGAAGTCACTGAAGAATAAATAGCAATCACCTGTAGAGGCTGCAAACTGTTAATCCAATGATCCTTTTATCCACATATCAAAGCCAGGAGCAGTCTCACACCATGAAAGGTAGAGCTTGATCTGAGGACTTCTAATAATTCTAACCCTATAACCTCAGGTCAACAGCTGCCAGGCAGAAGCCTGACACAATACACTGCCCAATTTGTTAGGGTAATTATCCAATCCACTATTCCACTCCAGGGGTGAAAAGCACCCTCCTGGGATAATCCACTGGGAGAGAGCCCCAATACTCATTTGATGTCAGTAGAGGAGCTTTTAAGCTCAACAAACGTGCCCTGCAATCAAAGATTAGACACAGGGTAGGAGACAACAAATAAGGAAGAAGTTATTCTAAGCATACTAGGGTCCACTAACTTGGGAAATGTGTGGGGAGGAGAAAGTCATTCCATAATAATGCATAATTCACTGGGTAACATCTCGGGATTTCAGTTATGTCGGAAGTTATATAACAGGTGTCAACCTGGGACAACTCCTATTTGTAAAATCATGAGAAAAATCCATAAGACCTGCAGAAAATCCTTACAAATTGTCAACACAAACATAAACACAATGTCGGTATATAGGCACTGCCATAACACATCCATAGACAATAACAACGAAATACAACTCGGTCTGACACATATCATTTATTTAATATGCTCCTTATTGTAAGCGACAGCAGCATGCTTCGCTTCGCGCAGCATTGCTGGCGTCACTTCAAAATCGCAGCAGTTCGCGTCGAAGTTGACCTTGCACAGCAAAAACGCTGTTATGGTGTCCGCGTTCAGAGATTTCCGGCATTCCGGGTGCACCTTGCGCACAGACGGCGACAAGACGGCGAGGTTGGCCATCCACCTCGAGGTTGATCGCTTCGTCCTCCATCAGCTGGAGGTCTTCGAACTCGTCTTTCAGCGTCTCCTTGTCGACGCCTGGGGCAAACTGCGCAGCGAGACGAAGAGCTAAAAAACACAACCATTCTGTAAGCTGAGTTGTCAAGTGACTGTCATAGAGAAAACGGATGTTCAGCGCAACCATAAAAAACATTATAATAAAACAATGCAAAGTACAAGCATGTTATTCCGCAAACTTACGTGATGCGTATTTGAGGTCTGCTCGTTTAGCGAGATTCATCACCACCAGATCCTTCAGACCTTCACTGTCGAAGGGGAACTTCGCCATCATCTTGCTAATCACTAAAGAGTAGAAGGCTCGCACTTCTCTGAAAACAATTATTCTGATGAAAAATGTGACTTTAATAATCAAGTACATGCCAGAAATCCAGACGGACCATCATGGACAAAATATCACGGGACAAAATTATTGGATAGGGATTAATCCAATTGTGTCCTGCCAACAAAATTTCGTTAGGGCTACACTGTACTAGTGGATTGTTATTTATTGGACATACCATTGTTTGGGTTTTTGAAGACGCTAGATCAATGCAGTTTTATTGATATTAGGCATGTTAATCGCAAATATTACTGCAATTATATTCAAGCATTTTACGAACCAAAAAACTTGCCAGTCTGTGTAGGCTCGAAGTCCTCGGTAGCTAGGAATGTCCGATGGCGATGTTGTCATTGGAGTGCTGGTTGTTCAGCAAGGTGAACTCCACCGTCTTCAGGTCTTGCTGTCCACGGATGAAGCGCAGCGGAACAAACTTCATCATCAGCTTTCATAGCAGGCGGTCTAACTCTGGCAGGAGCACTCCCACCTTGGTCTCATCCGCCTGCAACACAATAGACTAATACTTTTCCCCAGAATATATCTGAAACAACGACCACAGCAATGCTTATTTTTGCTGTGAAATAGCTTGAATGTGCTGAAATATTTGAAAATCAGTGGAGATGACTGCACTCCAACTTCTAATCATTGCTATGAAAGTAATTACAGGTACCATAATTACTATCAAATTTGTGGCTAAAACATGAAACAGTAAATAAATACCTTGAACAACTTGTTGAAGTCCACGAGGACCGGCAGAATGAAGCCCAGGAAGAGTAAGGTCAACTTAGTGGTCGGGTTGGTTAGGCGATCCATCACTCTCTTCACACGGCCAGGCTTCTCGCCGCCTTCGTGGGTGGCGAAGTAGGCTGCCAGAACCGGGTACTGGCCCAGCACCCTCTCGATCACCCTGAGCAGGGAGATCCAGCGAGTCTGACAGTGCTTCAATACCTCCAGCTCCTCCATGTTGGCGAACTCGATCTTGAAACTCACGGAAGAGCTTTCGCCTCTTGGCACTGAAAATACACATTTCATTTGACATGATATACATTCACAAATGGCAAAATTTTAATAAAGGTTGGCAGTCCAAAACCGATTACAGGTTTTATTTTAAAATAAATGTCTACAGTTGTACCAGTATTAGACGAAAGGCATCAAATGAGGGCAGCATTATAGTAGACGAGATGGTATACCTGCGGTCAAAGTGGAACCAGATGTCAATGAGCAGGTCATCACCGGGCAGTGACAGCGGCTTCATCCCAACCTTCACACAGAGGTTTTCCAAGTGACAGATACAGCCCCGGCTGAACACATGGGGCTGACGTTCGCGTACCCGCGACATCACTGAATTCCTGCTCCCGATCATGGTGTTGCAGTTGTCGCTTGCAAACCCCACGCTGTTTGTCCAGTCGATCTCCAGTTTCCTACAAACAACAGAGTTCAAATTTAATGAATGTACCAAACTTCTAAAGAATAACCTACAACTGTATTATGCCATTAGATAAAATGTAATAATAATAATAATAATGTATTTATTTCAGACAATCATCTTGTCCATATATACAAGTACATCAATAAAAGTATGTAAATAAATATAAAAATACATCGATAAGAACAATATGTTTAAAAAATTTATAAATCCCGGACCCACTGGTACAAGTACAATACACGTCGCTAGTTTTAATGCTATAAATAATGGGATTAAAAGACATGTCAATCCTATTCATTAAGCTAAAAATAGCCTTTCTGATTACACATTTACCCGAGCTGACATTAGCTGTAGCAAACATGTGGCTAGCGCTACATCTCATAGGCAAATTGTTCAATATTCTGAGAGTTATTATATGCAACAACGAATTGCTGAAAATTAACTTTTCTAAAGTTCACCCATAACGCACACATATAGATATTACCAAAATACGCTGTAAATAGCTTATTTTTTACAGCAGTTGAACAAAAGTGGAACTTTTGACGTAACATATTACTCTTGGCATACAAAAGTCTCACTTTGGCTTGCATGTCAGACTCAACAGACAAGTTATTAGAAATGACATGTCCAATATATTTACAAGAGGTGGCAAAGTTTAGCTTCTTTCCTCCTAATGTCATTTCTTTAGACAGATTTGACATTCTAGATTCAAAGTACATGACCAGGGATTTACCCGCATTGTATTGCACGTCATGCTCACATCCATATGAGTAACACATGTCAAGTAGTGTTTGTAGTCCTTTAGCAGAAGGTGCAAACAGAAGTAGATCATCGGCGTATATAAGGTGATTAACAACCATGTTACCAAGACTACAACCGATTTGTTTTTTGTGCAGTTGTATACTCAGATTATCCATATAAATGTTAAAAAGCAAAGGGGATAACTTCCCACCTTGCTTAACACCATTGCCTACCGAGAAGAAGTCCGAGTAGGTATTTCCCCATCGTATGCATACACATTGATTATTGAATTCATTGCTGAGTACTCTTAAGATATAGTTCGGTACATTTCGTTTTTCTAGTTTCGTTAAAAGTTTATATCGGTTGACACGATCAAACGCCTTTGATGCATCTAAAAACGCGACGTGCATAGCTGAACCATGTTCAGTGTAGAACCTTAATAATTCCTTAAATGCAAACACGCATAACTCCGTTCCATGTTTAGGCTTAAAGCCAAATTGATTAAGAGTGGTTTCCAAGTACATTTCCATTCTGTTAAAAAGAACAGTGTCTATTATCTTCGAAAATATGTTGTATAGACATATTGGCCTATAATTCCCTTTGTCGTTTACTCGTCTATTCTTGTCTTTAATAATTGGTACAATAATAGACTGTGAAATTTCTTTTGGTAAATAACCATGCACCAGAATCGAAGACACAAGGATAGACAAAAGCACAGCGAGTTGATAATCAGCGAACTTAATATGTGCTGCATTGATACCGTCCAGACCTGATGACTTATTTTTTGAGAGTCCATTAATAATATCCATCAGTTCATCTGCACCAACAGTCATTCCCTTATTGCCAGTGGAACAATCATAACAAACTTTATCACATCGACTATCCTCCACATCATTAAATAAATGTTCACAATGATGCTTCCACATTGACCCGATGTTTACGTCACCGTGTATATTATTAATATTTGTCGGAAGTTTTACTTTACTGTTCGTACAGTGCTTAATTTCTTTCCAGAATTTGCGGTGGTCTTTCTGACACAACTGTTCTGCAATGTTATCAGCAATGATAGTTTCTTTCTCCCTTTTACATTTTCTGATCGTCTGCTTGAATTTCATTCTGGATAATTTCATAACATTAAAAATGTCACCTTGTCTAGGTTTGCCAGTCTCTTTCCATATACAGTAAGCATCACGGGCTGCACAATGAAGCTCTTTCACTCTCTCGTTCCAATCTGGTACAACATTATACTTATAAGCACCTTTACGATTTGACCGGAGTGTGTGACCACACCTCTTCAATGTAATCACGATAGAATTGTAAAAGTCATCGAGATCATCATGATGATTACAGTTATGACAATTGGGATCATTGCATCTAACACCCGATGGAACATTCAGTTTGCTCAATTCAACGTTCGTGCATTCTCTGTATGCGTCAATATCTTGTGGGTTTAATCTGTCCCACTCTATGCCTTGCTTAATCTCATTAGTATTACCACTACCACTAACGCATTCTGGTACAATATCACTGTCTATGCTGAACGATATCGGGTGGTGATCAGAATAAATAACGTCATAAAGTATGGACATGTTAGATAGGCAATCCTTCGCATCAGCGGTAGATATGATATGGTCTAGCCATGATGTAGTTCACCAGGCAGAACTAACGTACGTATATGTGTCTATCGGGAGAGTATCTTGATCACATATAGCCAGAGTAAATTCTTTGCAGAAATCAAGTAAGATATTCCCAAAAACTGATTTCTTGGAAATATCCGCGTTAAAATCACCAACAATAGTGATGCACGAGCTATTAATATTATTAACATATACAGCAATTTTGGACATATAATCATTGAACTTGTCCCTGTTTTCCTCCCATTCATAAGGTAAATATACGTTTAGTAGATAATACTCCTTGTTACCCCAACAAATTCTTATGCCGCATAGCCAGTCATAGCATTGGTCAAGAATGGTGATGTATTGATCAAGGGAATGTTTCCATAAAAAACCTACACCACCATAAGGCCTACCAGTTAAAATACCACAATATGCATCTACAGGAGAAACACCATATCCCACATAACCTTCGTGACAGGTTTTTAGTATATGGCAATCTTGTTTAGTGAGCATAAGCTCTTGTAGGCACAGTATATCACATTCCATTAACACATCATTTAAGAAGGGCATAAAACCTTTAAATCCATTACAATTAAAAGATGTGATGTTAATTTCCATAACTTAGTTCTTGGTGTTAAAGAATTTCCTCAAGTATACACCAGATGGCCAGTTGTCCGGGTCATAAAACTTAGATGCGTCATTGCATACAACATCAACCTTGAATGAGGCATAACTCTCATGCTTAGTTTTTAGTTTCACACATTTGGCCTCGAGCTTATGCACAGACTTCACAAACAAAGACATGTCATCGACAGTGAACGTAGGATCCAGTCGTGAAATAAAGGCTGTCAGGAATCGTCCATCCTTTACTTTGAGCTGGTTACCGCATTTCCGCGTGCCGATCACCGCCTTCGAACCGTTACTGCGCCTTTTCTTGCCAGACACCAGCTTAAAGTCATCATCAACGATAGTCTTACTTGGTTGTTTTGCGACACCCGGCGCACGGTTCCCGATAACTGGTAGAGGTGTTATGTTATAGCTCCAATGTTACTCACGGTTACGTCGGCCGACGTGTGGCTCGGTTCGGCTGTGGTGACTGTGCTGATCGGCGGCAGATTCACCCGAAGCGTCTGTCGATCATCTGTCGTGAGCTCAGGCTTACGCTGAGGCCATATCACCGGGTCCGGTTCCCTCGATTTGACGGCTGTCATGTCACGCCGCAGATCCGCCATGTCTGCCCGCATCGCACGAAACTCGGAGATAATGTGACCAAAGTCGATGTTGTTGACGTCGAGCGGCGGCAGGGTAGACAAATCCGTAACCGCAAACACTGGCAGTCCCCTAGGCGACTTGTGCAGCGCCATCAGTATATCTTCAATGTTGTTTTTCTCTTTCTGATGCCCTTGCCGGCGCCGGCCCTGACGCAAAGCAAAATTCTTGACGACTTCGCATTCGTATAGGGTCTGTTTAGCTGCTGCGATCTCGCTGGAAGTGAAGTGGTCTACGCACAACTTTACCTGCGTGTCATGCACCATGATGTCCATAATGTATTAGCATGGTTTATAAATATGTTCAACATTTACCACGCAATACATTTCATAATGACGACACAATTATGTGTAGTCACAATAATAATAAATAATAATTCAAATATAGTCTTTTATAGACTAAGTATTTTATTTATAATCACCTTAGGACGCCGTCCAATGCATCGAATATCTCATGCGCAGTGCTCCGTTGCAAACGGGCATGTCCAGTAAACGCTTGTGCGCCCTGAGAGTCTTCGTGTCGAAATACCGCACGAGAACGGCATGGCGCTTGACACTTTTGCGGTCGGTGCTCTCGTCAATCATGACGGAGAACGGGCCGCTCTGGCAACGGGCGATGACTGGGCCGGTCGCCTCAACAACCAGGCATCGCTTAATTATTCAAAACAACGAATGCGAATGGGCCTACAAGTCGACTAGATTTCGCCGAGCTTGGGCTCGTTTTCAGAATAATGATATCGAATGCAACCAACGGGAGATAATCTACACCAATAAACATACATAGCAAACATATATTGTATCCAGCTACATAAAGTAACGTGTATAATCTCATAACATCACTAGAATATTGATATATGAAGGAGTTGTACAATTTATCATACCAACTTAAATCAATCAAATAGTTTCCGCTGGTCCCGCTATATTATTTTACAATCGGGCGACGTCGGTTCAATCCTGACAGCATGCAAACCTTTGATTTTCTTTACACTTTTTTTGTTTATGTTTTCACGAAGTAATATAAACAAAATAATTTTATACTATAATGCACTGTTTGTAAATATTTTATTTATTTTTGTAGTAATTATTTATTCGCCACAAAAATAAAAATATGGTCATTATATATAACGATGTTTCTAAATTTTAGAAACATCGGGACCAGCGGAAACTTCCTGACTGATTTAAGTTGTTATGATAAATTGTACAACTCCTTCATATATCGATATTCTAGTTATATTCTAGTTATATATATATGAGATTTTATACGTTACTTTATGTAGCTGGATACAATATATGTTTGTTATGTATGTTTATTGGTGTACATTATCTCCCGTTGGTTGCATTCGATATAATTATTCTGAAAACGAGCCCAAGCTCGGCGAAACCTAGTCGACTTGTAGGCCCATTCGCATTGGTTGTTTTGAATAAAATTCGATTCATGTGGAACCGTAAGATAACTGCTTGTTCCTTTATGATGACTAGTGTTTGTATTACGTCGGAATATTGCACAATAACTCGTTCTGACGCTCGTTTCGATCCAAAAGCTATACTTGTAAACATGCTCTGAATGCATGGAAAGGGTCGGCCTGATGCGAGTTTGAGTCATAAGTTACGTCACATCTCGGCATCCCGAAAAGCGCGCCAAAAATATGCATATTCGAAAATGTCCGGATGCACAGCATAAAATGTGGAATTTCTAATTCATTTAATTTTTTGGATTTTTTGGGCTTGGTGGATGTGGAAATAGATAGCAGGATGTAATATAACATGAATTCAAGCACTATATGTTTTTATTCCCTTTAACATTCACATATTTTGAAATGGTGTGCACAGTGTCGGTGATCAGCAGTGATAATCATAATTGAAAGTATTTGACAGGGTAAATAAAAATGTTCTAAAAAAGAAGTTAATTTATTTAATTCACCGGATAAATGTGTTAGGTTAATTTAATTGAGAGATTTCAAATTTAATTGTAATTTAATTAATTGACTGTTTAAGTTAATTGCCCCATGCCTAGTGTATACTTGATTACTTTTTTGGAAAATTGAGAATTTGGCTTACATTGGCACAATATCTCCAAGGATGGTTGACCCAATGTTGGCCCAACGTTGGCCCAAAATTTCCAAGGGTGGTAGACCCAACATTGGCCCAACGTTGGCCCAACGTTAGTATACATAGATGTACCCGAAAACATGAATGCATAATTACGTGTATTGGGCCAGTCTTTGAACCAACGTTGGACTAACGGTTGTACGTTACACTCGGTTCACTTGAACATTGTGTTGATTGCACCACGTTGGCCCAAGTTGGCCCAATGATGTTCACCCAAGGCCCACGTTATGCCAACGGTACCCTAGTTGGGCCAACGTTGGGCCAGTAAGGTTTTGCCACCTTGGTATCGGAAAACATTGCGTATCTCCATTTTTTCAATGCAAGTCCCAAGCGAGTGCATGGTTAAGTCGATTATACATTATCTCGTAGGCGATGCATATTGCGTATAACGTCCGTAAAACGCGTCAGTTAACGCACCGTTTTGAATACACGCTTTTTAATATGACATGACACATTGATGCGTTAGCGGATGCGTTTGGTGCTACTTTCGAACATGTTGCAAAATTATGCATTAATGCGTCGTAAACGTAGTAAGGATTCTCAACTTATGACGTCATATGGGGTGTTTTCCCTACTTCTTCACGTGTCGCAAAAAAGCCTCGACAGTACCTGATGCGAGAGCATATGTAAGGGACCTGATCGACAAGGTTCCGAGGTGGCCGTGCCTCTACAACCTGCGCCACATTTCCTACAACGAGCCGCAAAAATGCTGCACTGTGCGGAGGACAACAGCTACAACAATAGGAGACGGGAACAATGGTAATAATTTAAATAAGCCTAACGATAGGTATATATCTACATGATTAGCGCCATAGTAGGCCTATATACCACATATAGTACTTGAGCAAACTGCTCTCTATTAAGATGGAAATATTGCACAAACTTCTCATCATAGTCATATAGATCGTTGACAACAAGGTATGGTAGCCTGGGGCAGCGCGACCCTTCGAAGGAAAACGTTCCCCTCCTAGGACAACACAGTCCGTGATATTCACTTTGGTTTTACACCTCTATGGACGCTCTACGAACAAAACGTTCTTTGAAAATGTAATGCATGTATACAAACTGCTATATTATATTAAGGTACACTAGCTGCAAGATTTAAAGTATAATTAACATATCTACTATAAATTGTGCAACTTATGTTTGTGATCTATTATGTTTCTTAATATTTCATCAAACGTATTTGACTTCTTATGATTTCGTCATAACTATGACATGCTTGCTAGCATTTTTTATTTTGCAACGTTAGCATGAAAATTTAATGTTTTACATATTGTACAGCACGTGTCGTAAAACATTTTAGCCATATAAAATTATATGTATAGGAAGCCGGTGAGGGGCCGTCATACCGGACATGCAAAACGTGTCTTAACACGATGTATGCAAAACGCTACCTACTTTCCATACGTGATATTGTTTGATATCCAATATAAATAATAATATTATAATGTCAAGAATTAAGTTCGTTATTTGCACCTTTATATAATGAGTTGCACCAGTTTGACTATTGGCAAAACATTAGATCAAAGTGCATCAAATACAAAATTGAACTAATTACACCTCATTTCACTGAACTTTGTAGATGGTTATAAGATATATGTCAGCATCATTTTGCTGAAAATGTTGAGACATTCATAGTATTTTAATTTTTTTGTACGTGACGGGGGGCGTATTACCACAAAGGGCTGCGCTGCACCAGTCTACTTATGGAAAGCACCTTGCTCTCTCAGCCCTTCAACAATTTCGTGCTCCCAATATCTCCGTTGTTTTCTTTGTCGTGGAATATTCCCGCCAAGAAGAAGTATCACTTCGTCCTCGCTCGACGAATCCATAATTGAAAACGACTTTGCTGTCGTCCATTATCGGTGTAATTACTCATCTACTACGCACCATATTCGCGTCAACGTGCCGCCCCTTAACGCATCCGTTTAACGCACGCATAAAATGCATCCATTAAACGCATGCGTTTACGTGTTTATTTGTCATAGGCTTTAGAGGCAGGCCTGTCATATCAATGGAGATTTTCGATTTTGTTCAGTGTATTTAATAAATAGACATTTCTGGACGAAAACAAAATGTGTAGCCTTATAATACATGATAGTCCTTAATGTACAACAAATTAGCTGTTCGATCACGCTTTCGAAATAAAAAAAGGGAAAAATTTATATGTTTTAGCCGACAAAAATATAGGAAACTACACAGGCGATGAAAGATGCTAGCAGTAAGAACGGGCCTAGCCTGTGTAACATATTCGCCGAATATTAGTTCATGAATGCATAGTCATATGCAGACAAATAGACGAAAGATGGACCTATGTCGTTGATCAAGAATTATGTTTTGGCCAGACACCGATCATGCGCATGCGTCAGGTGTAGTCGAATCCGTTTTATCGCTCCAATATTTACCGATATTATTTACGATTTCCAAACGTTTCTCTCGTTCATAAATGAATAAGGCACTCGTATAACTACATCGGAATACAATCCCACGGTTGTAGTTGCAATCTGACATACCTAAACCAAGTTTTTGACAAATTAGCTTCCCTAACAACCAGCCTAAAACCTACAAAACAAGATGGCGAACTAGTAAACAACGGGTATAAAGCGCGCGAAACCCAAACCACCCCCAAATCAAATCATAAATCGGTGCATTCTCCTAGTGACAAAGTAAAACCTATGTTATTATCATTACTAGTTCTGTTTATATACTATCAGAAATCAAGCTGAAATAAACAGTAAACACAATAAACTGTATACCAGTAAGTGAGTGCATAGACCATTCCATAGTCAGACTGCACACACGGAAGTGTCGTGTTAGTTGGGTTTTCAGTTTGACTCATGAACCAGTGTGAGCTGGTTCAACATACACACATGTAAATATATACTTTCACATAAAACTTACGTATCATACTATTACAAATCCGGATTGTAGGCTGTCGAAAAACAGCAACAACTAGTCACTAAACCGTTTACACGGACAGATATTTTATAATTATTTTATATTTACTTAGTTGGGTTTTCAGTTTGACTCATGAACCAGTGTGAGCTGGTTCAACATACACACATGTAAATATATACTTTCACATAAAGCTTACGTATCATACTATTACAAATCCGGATTGTAGGCTGTCAAAAAACAGCAACAACAACAACTAGTCACTAAACCGTTTAGACGGACAGATATTTTATAATTATTTATCTTTTATTTTTTAGTATTATCTCAGTACACGTTTTAAGTGTGGGTGTGTTTCTTAATAACTACTTGACCGTTTTATCAACTCTAAACCACTACCACTCGAGTTGGTGACATGGCAGGCTCCGTACGACATACCTCTACAAGATGCACTTTTAGATGTACCCTGTTCATGATTTTATGTCTGCAGATAACTTTTAGGTTTTTAAATGATCCCAATTTAAAAAAATTGGAGAGTTTCCAGAGCAACACAAACGAGACCTATGTCAACGCCAAAGCTAGACAAGACATCCATTCTGTCACGTCCTACTACATTTATAGTCCCATATGGAAAACCATAGCCCAATTGAAATGTCTCAAATCCAGCACCTCCACTGGATTACTGATCACTCCTCTACCGTATAAACCCAGGACAACAACAAAATTCTCCATTCTTCTATGCATCATGCTCTCAGGAGATGTTCAACTAAATCCAGGCCCCTCTAAATGTCACTCATGTAAGAAATCACTAAGGTCTAATGCACTCATCCTAACTTGTAATGATTGTAATAAATCCACACACATCAAATGCGCCAGGATATCCAGACAAGAATTTAACAACACTTACAGAAACCAAAATGTACCATGGCACTGTTCAAATTGCTCAGCACCGTGTGGCATTTGCCATGGAGATGTCCTAAATGACCATAAAGCAATTCAGTGCGACCACTGCCTAAACTGGATCCACTCACAATGCTGTGCAATAGATGACAATGAATACAAACGATTAATAAATTCCTCATGTTCGTGGGCCTGCCCCGAATGCAACAACTTCAACTTCACAAATTCTTTCTTCAGAGATACAGAAATCCCAACGGCAAATCCCTTTTATCCACTGGACAGTAACTGTCATAACCTAAACGAAACCACCAACAACAATACAACTAATAGCAAGAAAGCATATAGACCAAAAAAGAGACCAAACTTCAGATGCATCCTCATAAACTGCCAAAGCGTTAAAAAGAAAGCCTCAGACATCGAAGCACTAAACAATCTGCATAACCCAGACATCATCTGTGGCACTGAATCATGGTTAGATCCCTCAATAAAAAATGGAGAAATATTCCCAAGCAACTTTAACGTCTTTAGAAAGGACAGAGAAACAGACACTACTGGAGGGGGGGTATTTCAAATATCAAAAGATGACCTCATAACAAGCCACCTACCAGACCTAGACACTAACAGTGAGAGCATTTGGACTGAAACCCAGATAACAGGAATGAAACCAATAATCATGTGTACCCTCTATCGTCCCCCAAATGACTCTCATGGAACTCAAATCGAAGAACTAGACCTAGCCCTTTCTAAATTAGGTAACAAGATCAACACACATAATGTCATCATTACTGGCGATTTCAACCTCCCTAACATCAATTGGGAAATTCACCAAGTCACAACTAACAATGGATACAGTACAGCTGCTGCCAATAAATTACTCTCTCTTACAGAGGAACATGGTCTGATCCAACATGTCAAGGAACCCACGCACAGACAGGGAAATGCCAACAATATTTTAGATCTTGTCTTCACCAATAGACCTGGGTTAATAAAGAAGATAAATGTAGTAGACGGAATAGCAGACCATAGCACAGTCATTATTGATGTAAACATTTCGCCCAAACGCAAACATCGTCCAAAACGTAAAGTCTTCATTAGAAATAAAGCCGACAATATTAACATCCAGAAATCTCTTGAAAACTTTACACATGAATACTTCTCTCAAAACCAAAACATGACTGTCAATGACAAGTGGAATCTTGTTTCCACGAAAATCATCAACATTATGAACCAATATGTACCGCACCGACTTACTACTTCAAGACACAATCTTCCCTGGTTCAATAAAGATTTAAAGAAAATGTGCAAAATAAAGAAACAGCTATACAACAAAGCAAAAAGAACTAGAAATCCAGAAGACTGGAAAGAATTCTGTGACATCAGGAGAAACATGCATAAACACCTTCGTTCTGCTAGACTATCCTACATAAGTCAATTCCTGACAACAACAATAACAGAGAAACCTAAATCATTTTGGAGCTTCATTTCTAAACTTAGACAGGATAACCAGGGTATT